>JAXQQM020076870.1:0-143648 GCA_034641835.2 Pinus albicaulis
CCTCCGAATGCTTGTTCGTCACACAGGCGCGAGGAGAGTGCATCTGCCTTTCTCACGGACGCGTCAAGCGCATGCCTAAATCTAGGACAGGTGCAATAAGTGCACGTGGAACCTTATTTTTGCATGCAAGTTTCATACCTGTACCTTGATCACCTATGCGGTCAAGGAAAAAAATAGCCTAGGATCCGTACAAACCCATATTGTACTGACCTTGGCACCAACACATTGACAAAATTAAAATTCAGGACGTCATGGAGCCTACCTGACTCAAAAATCGCTAGTCCTGGGTACTGAGGTTGATCGCAACAGCAAGAACAACTCCGGAGAAGCCTCTGACCTCTCAAAACCTCAAGTGCTCAACTGACACAAATGAACTGAATTGAGCCATATTCATCTATATGTCGCCCTTTTTGGTAACTTTGGAGGACCATAATGAGAGCTCAAAAGGCCCTATTATAGGATCAAAAGTAGCAATGTGATCAACACTCCATAACACCCAAGGGTGGTGCCATGCATTTGTACCCCCGAAAAAATATTTTTTCAATGCCGACAAGTATGCCCTCTCTCATCTTCCTTTTTAAAGCACATGTATTTCAAGAATATTTGAATAAAGAGGATAATTTTACTTGGGGTATTCATTTTTGCAGGTAGTGTGCAAACCATCCACCGCTCCATCCATTGAAAGTTCCAGAGTAGGAATCATTCTACCCTCAACATGATAGAGTCCCAAAAAAGCTCTACATATCCTAAAATCATTTCTCCATCAGAAATTAACCATAGGTTCCAAACACCTGACCATGTTTATCATCACCCCACTTTGCACATGATAAGCATCCTCATTGGTCGGTAGAGCCTTCCCTCCATGGCACTCATCACCCAAAGTAGACCATCTATCACAAAAAATAAGGACGCCATGGCGATACCACTTTAGTCTGGGAAGGACCTTATGCCCATTCACCCGCCATGCACTAGGTCAAGTTTTACCATATCAAAATAAAACCCCTTTCCCAGAATACCAGGTTTTTCAAGCAAATCAAAAGCACACTACTGCGCCTCACATTTAGCCTACCATCCCTCCATCAGCATAGCCCATCTGCGACATTTTCCATCCACTTCATCAACTCCACACATGAGACCAACTAATGGGGCCCCCACCCTTAGCAAAAACACCTTCCTCACATCATCAATGAGCAAACACTTTCATGTTTTGGGGCACACATCTTTGTGTTTTGTACAAACCAAACCCCATTATTTTATTCTTTTGGTAAGTGTACAAAGACTGCAAATGGTGCACTGTCCCCCACCCACCCATCCATTTTTTCTCTCATGGTAGCAGTCCCTAGTCACCCTTGGTCGGATTATCACACCCTCACGTAGAAGCCACCTTGACATTCATAACTAATATATACCCACCCTGGATGTCCTATTGACTCCAGGGATTTCCCCATCAGAAATAGTTATGACTGCTGCCAAGCTGCTTTTTATACTCCGACCTTGGGCCACTAAATCCCCATCATCAGTTTTCAGTCAACCCTCACCATCATGCCTATGTTAAACCCATCACATCTAGGATCTTGATCCCCTATATCAGTGACTCTCATTCAGTTGAGGTTTCCTTTTTGTCTACATCAACGCCTTTTTTCCAAAAAGGAAGCAGTACCTTGGATCACCCCTCTCCACAAAAGGGACATCCTCGGATGACACTATGGGAGACATCATTTCCCATAGATGTCATCGATCCTCCTAACATTCAACTACAACACGATCTTCCATGTCAAGATGGTATTGTACCTTACAACCATTGCACTTTGGTCAAATTTGTCGAAGACCTGTGCCTTTATAAGTCTCTTTCAGCAATTCTTACACGGGAAGGTCCCTACCACACACCTATGCATACAATGCACATTTATATGCCATTCCAAGTTTATGCATATGAGTACCACATTCCACCTATTGTCAAAGAAAAAATGCCCCTAAGGGCATCAACAATCTTCGTCATCAACCAATAGATCACTACCATACTAGTGACACAAACATAATTTATATCTATCAAATATATTTTTTTAGCTAGCCAAAGCATCACGAGCATGGGACATGCTTGTCTCATAGAAAACTTGTATTTATTGTATTATAACATTGCTTGCAGGGTTCCCACAGGACATGGTTTCTCTTTGAACTGGTGTAAAGTGTCTCCAACTCTGTGCTACACACAAGTCTCTCTCTATCTCTGCACAGTACACAGAAAATAAACTATAATGTATTTCAGCTATAGAGTTCTTCCTAGACCTCACACATTAGGGGGAAACTATTATCAATGGAAAATCAGACAAGAAAAGATGACATTACTTAATGTCAGGTAGAAGGATTTATAGGGCTGAGGAAAATTAGATAATCTGAAGTATTTACAAATATCTAAGGTCTAAGAGGAAAATTAAATTTCACACTGAAGGAACTAGCAAAATACACCTTTGCGCAACTTTTCCTCAAAAATCCGTGCGGACCTTAGAGTGGCAGAAGTCACTTTCCAGGACCACAAGGCACACTCTAGGACATTGATCCCAAACTTGAGGTTGCCAAAGGACAACTTCCCAAGCCTACTTAGGACCTCAAGGGAGCACACAATGTAATAAATGTGGCACACAATGGAATCACCCTCCTCTCTTGGGTCACCATCCATCAATGTACCAAGAGAGGGAAGGAGAATTTGAATTCTCCTATAAATGGCCACCAAGAGATGATCAATATGAGAAGACACTGTTATGCTGGCCAGAATTGACTCAAGAAATCCAACAGTGTGTGATCCGGAGTAGAGATAGAGGGGACTCAGTTGTTGGCCAACCAACAACTCCAATCCTTCGGAGTAGAGAGAGGGAGACTTTGTGCCAAGGTAGCTTAAAATTAAACAAATCCTTGCATCGGGTCTTAAGAATCCCTAGTTATAAGGGCCTTTTTATCACTCATAAAGTTGTGAAACATTTCTTGATATGTTCATATAGTTCACTCATCAAATGGATAGGGTCTCCTAAGCCATTTCAATGTGGTATAGGAAAATTTTGTTTTTAACATTTTTAACCTATCCTAAGTTTCATTATCACCTCCATTTATGTCATTTCATGTCAAATCAGTCCTCATATAGTGTCATTTTTTATTCCCCGTGCATTTAAAATAAAAAAGGGTGCATTCGTCAGTTTTTCAAATTTTCGTAGCGTTTTACACATGAAAAAATAGATTTCACTACGAAATTGCCTAATAGTTTCGCAACAAATCTGTTAGAGGCTAAACTAATTTCACTAAGAATATATGTTCGTTAACCTGTCTTGTCAGATTCACTATGAAGCATCATTTTATGATTAGAGGAGTTAGGGTGGAGGTCATTCAAGTCTATTTTGATAAATTCAAAGGTACATAGTCGTGTTTGATGTCATCGTTACCTTTTTGGGCAAGTATATGTCATGATTGAAGCATGAGAGGCTAGTTAAACCATAAAAATTACCTCAATTAGCCTTTTGTCATATTATGCTTCATATTTTCATGTGGGTTGATCCTTGGATAGTTGCTTCATCGAGCCAAGTAGGTTGCTGGCAGATTTGAACTTTGTAGGTGTCATCAAGCAAGCGAGGCTGTGAAGATAAGAAACCATGACTACAAGAAATAAAACAAAAAAAGGTGGTCATTGCCACATGTATGAGCCCATGGATATGAATTTACTCAATGAATATACAATTGCCATGGAGGTTTTCAGAAGAACTAGCTGCTTGCAATTCTGTCTGACGTTGCAGGGTTTTCATTTACAGGTTTCAAAGGATTTTTCCACCAACTTCATAGGAACAACTTCAAAGGATGGAGTTCTGAACCTTACAGTGACACCAGAGAGCATCTCATCAGCTATATGAATCCATAGAGGAGGGTAACAATGGTTTAAAGGTATCAAATTCACAATGCAGGATTGCAGAGAGTTCATCAAGCCAGAACACAGTGAAATTGATTTGACAAATGTTATCCCTAGGAGTTTCATGAAGGACAATTATTCAAAGCTGTTGATGGTCATTGAGAATTATTTTACCTATGAAGGAAGGTTTCACATGGTCTACTCCTATCATCTCAGACTTATTTTTCATTTTGTTGGTAAGAGTTCACTTGAATTGCCTTTTTATTTATACATAAGTGTAGGGAAAATGTCGGATAAGGTTCAAATCAAGATAGAAGGAAGTGTGACTTCTCTTTTTCATCATGGTCTAATTAATCTTTTAATTTTAGAGGAATTAAGGAGGTTAGACAGAGATTTTACTTCCTTCTTGTTCATGAGTGGTTATGAAATTGATGAAGTTACTCCTAAGAAAGCCTCCAAGCCTAGAAAAATTTCATCACCAGTTGTGGCAGAGGAAGTTGAAGAAGGAAATAGATCATCTCCTCTAGAACCAGTGAGCATGGAAGTAGAACCTTTGCAGAAGACTAACACACCTTAAACAACACCTGCAAAATAGAAGCAGATAGTCAGAAAACAAGGCAGCAAGACAGTCACTAGGAGCCACACAGTGGCTAAAGGAAATTTGGAGGATATCCTGCATGCAATTGACATTGAAGAGTCACCCACTGTACTAGCTGAAGACATTGAATATGGAGGAAGAAAGCTGAAGAAAGGTAAGACTGCTAAAAAACTAGATTTTGCAGGTGATGATGTTGGTTTCGTTTTTCAACCTAGGAAGCCAATGACCAAACATGCAAGGAAGGTCATGGAAAGAAAAGAGACTGATAAAATCAATGAAGTTGTTTCCCAACCAACAAGCATCATAGATTTGTCTTCACCAACAAAGGAAGAACTGGTTATCAAGCAAAGAAAGGGTAAAGAGAAAATTATTGAAAAACCAGAAATAGAAACCCTCAAAGAGCAGTTGAAGGAGGCAGGTAAAGAGATATCAATTTTGAAGAAAGAGGCAAATAAATACAGATTTGAGAAGGTTCAATTTTAATAAATGAGGAAAATATGGGAAGAACAAGTCACAAGTGTTTTAAAAACCTTGGACAATACAGAAAACTTGGTGAAATGGACTCAACCACTGAGATGGGAGGTTAAACATGTTAGGAGGATGAATTTTCACTTACAATCCAAAAATAGAGAATTAAAGGATAAAATGGAAGATCTTCAGGAGCAATTGGATTTGATTCAAATGGAGTTGGAAAACAAAGGACTGAAGATGACAGTGGTAGAAGAGCCCATTAGTGAATTGATTGTAAATGAAGAGGAAACACCACAGGAGTAAAATTTGAGATGGAATATGTGTGATGAGGTTCATAACATGTAAAGAACCCAAATTTTGCAGCTAAAGAAAAATTTTTGAAGACATTATTGAACTCAGCAAATTCTAGTTTTTTGGACAGTTTCGTAGCGTGCCTCAGGCTTGAGGCTAGAAATACGCTACGAAAATTCTTGTAGGTGTATTTTTTACTTAAAACTCATTTTTTTCAAGTTTTAAGAAGGGATATTGACTATTTGAAAGGTTTATTTACATAGTCAAGGTGTTGTAACAACAAAGGAGTCAAAGGGTTAGATGGAAAAGCATGTTTTCATATGCTACTAAAACTCGCTACGAAACTGCCTAAAACTGCCCTATTTTCATAGTGAGGAGTTTTTGAAGAATTTTGAGCATCTCAACAACACATCAGCCAGATGGAGACCTCCAAAATGTTAGTGGACCATACCAGCAGAGATTCACAACTCAAAAAGAGTGCCACACAGCCAGCTCATCAGTCAAAACAACGTTTAAAGTGAAGGTCATCTGTTCCTAAAAATCAGGATTATGTTCCACAGATCTAGGGGTGATTTGAAGATGTAAAGTGGTAGTGAACTATGGTGATTTGTCCTTCAAGAATGTGACATTCATTATGTAACCATTATGTAATTGTTTCACTGATAGGATAAATGAATGTAATAAATATGAGATAGAGTCCTATTAGGAGTTTGTTTTCTTTAAAGGATAGTTGTCATTTTTCCGTTTCAAGTTAGTGGTTTCAGTTATGATAGGTGTTATAGTAGAATTCGAAGATTTAGCGAGCCAGTAGATCATCTACATTGTAAAGAATGTCTATTTGTATACTAAACATCGAAGAGCAAAGGGTTGGAGAATATTGCACCAAATTGATACTTGTATGTTTTTGTCCATTATCAATAATACAAAGTGAGATTATACTTCCAGACCTAAGATTATCATGAGGTTTTTGATGTGTTATTACTCTGTATCTTTATGTTTAATCTCTTGAAGTAGATTCAATCTCTAATTACTCAGACTTCATAATATTATGATCTAACTTCCTTTAGGGGTGAAATGACTGTGTTTTCCTATGTTATGTGTATAAATTATCTCTGTTCAAAACCTCTATCTGCCTCAAATTCCATGTGAAGAACCATTGTCACTAAAAATGCTAATGTTGACTCCATAGCCTAATGGTAGCAAGCCTTCATTTTTCAACCTAAAATCATACAAAACCAAGTTACAATTCATAGAGTTAGCCATCTAGTACTATCCTCATTCAAAATCATGAACCCCCTTTGAGAGAGCCCTCTCAAACTGAAGAGGCTAATATTCAGTTAGAAGTGGTTTGAAAGAGTTACATTGAGTTGATTGATGAGCAGCCAATCAAGATAAATTTGGTGATAACACGCCCCTTGGAAAGTGGGTAAACATTTCATCCTTTATTCTTAGCAGCACTCAATAATATGGGACATAAGTGCCACTGTTTGGATTATTGAAGTTGTTTGACTCTTAGTTCTTTTGTATTATTTGTTTTAGTTTAGTTTTTATGTTTGAATATGCATGCTATTTCACTATTTAGTATGTTTATGTCATAGCATTTTCCCTAACTTGCTTAACTCCCTTTATTTTATGCCTATGACCAAGAACTTAAGAGGGAAAAACCACTCCTCTTAAGCAGGTGTGATTTGGTACATTCATGCACCAAACACACACACACAATCCTCTTCCAGATCCCTGTGAAGAAATTTTGTCATCAAATCCATCAGTTCTAGCTCAAAATCAAATGAAGTAGAAACATATAAAAGTAATCTAATAGAAGTAACCTTGGCAACAGGAGAAAAAAATCACCAAAATCAATTCCCGACACCCGGGAATAACCTTTTTCTACCAACTGAGCTTTTTATTTCTCCACCTTGCCTTATACATTCATCTTCTTCTTAAACACCCATTTTCTCCCAATGGGCTTCCTTCCAGCCGACAACTCCACCAGATCCCACGCCTCATTTTTGTGCAAGGATTCCATTTCTTCAAACCTGGCCTCCTTCCAGAATTTTCCATCCTCTAAATCCACTGCCTCCCTGATAGTTCTAGGATCATCTTCAGTGATAGTTAAAGAAAAATTTGAATATAAATAAGATGGACTATACCTTTCTAGCTGCCTTCTTTCCTAAATTGATTTTCTCACAACTGGAGTTTGTGGCTCTTCCTCTTCTGAATATTGTTTTGTTGTAGAGTCTGATTCATCCTCCTTTAGCTAAAAATCTATCTTCTCATGTTCCTTTGGTAGAATTTCATGTTTAACAACATATTTCACCTCTCTAAACACCACATATCAGCTGTACACAACCTTCCTTATTTATGGGTTCCAAATATTGTAACCTTTTAAACCATCCTTATACCCAAAAAAGATGCACCTTTCAAATTTATTATCCAAATTGGTCTGTTTCTCCTTTGGAAGATGTACATATGCATCACATCCAAATATCCTCAGATGTGAAAGAGAGGGTTTCTTACCAGTCCATACCTCATGTGGATTCTTATCGTCCTATTGTATATCAAGAAACAATCCATTGGCTGTGATAAGGAATCTTTGCTCAAGAAATTTTTAAATATATGTCACAAAATTAAGATATCAGATGGTCTTTGTTTAAAAGCTTTGGAAATTAATTATTTATAACCGTTAATGATCTGATATAATGAAATATTTCACAATGCCATTATCTATTGATATTACTTGAAATTAAAGGAAGAAAATGGAATGGAAGCTTAAAATGATATGTTGGATAACAGAATCTATCACTTTAAATCTCAGAAAGAAATTTTTATAGAGAAAATAGTTGGAGTGAAGGAGCACACATTAAGGACATTTAAATCTTACTTACAAACTATAAAAAGAGACTTGCGGCTACATTACTTCACCTCATTCACAAAAGAATAAACATATGATGAAACTGGAAAATCACATCAACATCAACAGGTGCAAGAAGATTGATCTTCTTTCATTATTTTTTAGAAAATTCAGTACAAAATTTATGGTCATCCAGAGGTCCAAAACTCGAAACCCTCCTCTTTCTTTTTCATTACTTTAAATAAAATGTAAAGCATTTGTAACTGCTGAAAACTACTTGTAACTATTCTAACTACCTAAAACTTCATAAAATACCTATTACATGGCAATTTAACAACTTCATTACAATATGGATCTTTAAAAAAAAAGATAACTAAAACTAAAGCTTCAATCTATCTGTTGAATTTGAATTTCACTGGCTGCCACTGTATTCTCTGGATTTGCTGATGTGTCCTTTTGTGATGCTGAGGTGTAACCAGGTGGATCATTCATCCATGCTCTGCACTTCTTCCATATCTCGATGCTAGTTTTGGGAGAATTGATCAATTTATGATATTATAGCCAAAAAGTTGTGATCCTGTTGAAAGTAGGACATTCTGTGAACAATTTATTTTACCATCCAAAGCAACTAAAAATGATTCTGCAGGAAATTAACAATTGTGGCTCCTTTCAGGATAGCGGTCTTCTCATGAGTATTATCCATTTTAGTCTTCGCTATCACTAATAGTGGCTCATAAGAATCCCATGATAAAAGACTTCCCTTGAGATCCCAGCATGAAGGCAATCCTACTCTGGCCCTTTTGTCAAATATGTTGTCAAACCTGGTTACAAATTGTGTAATCTCTGCCAACTTATTCTCTACTGACTTCCTGCAAGCATTTGTTACAATTAACTTACTAATCTCTAGGACACATAATGTCCTGTCTTTGATTTCATTTTCTTCCAACTCTTGATCTGTTTTAGAATTGATGAAATCAATGAATTTATTTTCCCATAAGGCCCTATTAAGGGTCTTCTTTTTATCTACCATAAAATTTTCTTCTAAGTCCGTGATAATATTCTTTTCTTCTGATACTATTATCATTGAATCCCAAGCTGTTCTCATAGGTTCAATGATCTCATTCCATACAATGTATTTTTCTTGGATCAAAGTTATATTTCCTTTCAATTTTTCCTTTAAACTCTTGATCTCACTATTGGTTGCCTGGAAATATGATCTGTATTTACTAACTTCTCCTTCTTGAGCATGCATTATCTTAGTCACTACCTCCAAGTCGCTCTGAGCCTTCTTGAGATCCTTTTCTACCATCTTCAACTCTGTACTCAACTGAGATAATCTTGCTGCTGGGTCATCAGTTGCTGATGGCATGAATATAATACAAGAATGAGAATCAATATGAGTTTGCAAGTTAAGGAAAGAATCCTTTAGCTTAGAGATATCCTCCTCTTTTTGTAACAATTGCTGTAAAATATGTTCTTTCTCATTCTCAACCTCTGCTACCTCTGCTATCATTGAGTATTCTCCAGTGGGAAACTTTAATTTATTATTCAGCACATTTATCTCTAACTTAGCACTCTGTAACAATTTCTGTACAACCGACTTATCATTAGGATCTACTCCAAAATTCACAATACACTTTTTCAATTCTTTGTTCTAAGTTGATAGAGCCCTAGAATTGGCCTTTTCCGATTTCAATGGCTTGATCACTTTTCCTAGCATTTGTTCTGCCTTTTGAGCAGCTACACTAGACTTGGTTAAATCACTAACAATCAATTGCCCTGTCTGTCAACCTGAGAGGAATATTCTTTTCCAAGAATCTTTGACAGAAGTTGTAACACTGGTCTGACCTCTGCATCAAAATTCTCTAATCGAAATTATTTATCATCTGCTACAAATTGCTCCAAATTCAACTTCAAGAAGGATATGACCTGGTTAAACTACTATCCTGCAAGATTATCATAGAATGCTACCAACGACTCATCAGTGAATTGAACGTAAGAATCGGACTTAGGATAACACAGGGCTTGGCGAATTAACTAGGCTGGAACCTGAAAAAAAATTTCACCTAAGAAATTCATTACAAAGCATTTACTAGGATACAGCATAGACACTAACCAACACACAAATTCAGGAAAAAGTTATGTTTTAGGGACGCATGTAGAGAGAATAGCATAATTAGCCATAGCTGAATAGATGGGGGAATTTTTCTCATTCAAGATAACTTGTTGATAAAAGGGAAAAATTTCAATGGTGCAGATGGTGTCCCGAATATCTTGCTCAGTATCCATGAGAGGGATGTGGCTTGAAGAGACGAACAAGGAATATTGCTTAGCCATGGAATGATATAGGGTGGTGGAAAAGGGTATGTGGAAATAAGAAAATGGAATGACCAGAATGACTTCGTGGATGACTGAGAATTAGAGACTGATAGGTGAAAGAAAGACTTAAACCCTTTAAATAAGTGGTGCAGAGTTCAAACATTAATGTTGAATTAATGCTTAAATGGACAAATAACGATACATATGAAAATGACAGGTGAGTTGACGCCGATTGGATGCATACGTCACTGAGGGAGCGCTCGGGGGTATGAATCTTTCGGTGGAGTTCTCCCCCCACAGTGAACGAGAACCGTCGATTCTTGATCTGACATTAGTCAGCGGGGTCAACTGCGGAGGCACCTCTCTGGCTAACCTGCGGGTTGTTTGTGCCTGTGGGCTCCCACTAATCTTTATCAAATGGAACCTACTTTAATCTCGCCTGCAAAATCACACAGGTATTATTTGGAATTCTCAGCCCCACCTTCACATGCTTAGAAAACATATTAATTGATCAATATGTGAATTACAAAACGACTTTCACACATATGAGGGATTTTCATTTTATCATATATGATTTTTTTTGTATTTTTAAAAGAAAATAAAAGAAAATGTGAATGAGCCACAACACCTCCAACGTTGATGAAGGTGATATGTTAACCAAGTAACATGCAATCTCCACTTCCTTTTCCCATAACTCTTGTCCTAACCCGGTACCACTGAGCATGCTTCTTTCCTTTTCCATGAGCATTCTGTTCATTATTTCTTCAACTCCATTTTGCTGAGGTGTGTATGGAGTAGTCTTCTCTTGTACTATACCACACTTATTACATAACTCTTCAAATTCCTTCTTGTAGGACTCTCCACCATTATCTGTCCTCAACACTTTTATCTTCTTCTATTTCTGGTTTTCCACCAGAGCCTTAAATTATTTAAATCTGTCAAAGGCTTCAGATTTCTTCCTCAAGAAATATATCCATGTATTCCTTGAGAAGTCATTTATGAATGAAAAATAGTAGACATAATTTCCCAGTGATGGAACCGACACAGGTCCAAACACATCACTGTGCACAAGCTCTAATATTTTGTTCGCCCACTTAGCACTAGAAGGAAAACTCACCCAATTCTGCTTCCCATATACACAATGTTCACAGAAATTGAAATCTAGAGAGAAATTAGACATACCTTCTACCATACCATTACAATACAACTTGATGAGGAAGGAAAAATCATATTGGAACCTGAAGCGGTCATGGAAACAAGAACTCGATAGCTACAAAATCGATCAATTTCAGAGTATCTCATCAAGTGGAAGAACTTACCCACTGAAGATTATACATGGGAGGATGAGAAGTTTATACAGAAGCACCTAGAGCTACTCAAGCATTGAGGACAACACTTTTTTGAAGGAGAGGGGCATGTTAGGTCCCTATATTACTAGTATAGTCCCTTATTGTTGTTAGTGTAACCCCTTATTGTTATTATTGTACCCTTGTAACCCCCATTTTGTTATTATTGTGCCCTTAAATTATTATTGTTAGGTCGGCTAGGATTACATTGTGGCCCACTAGGATTATATTATGGCCACATGGACTCCTATATATAGAAAGGAGGTTTTGTAAATTGTATCATCCAAGAATTGTTCATTTATGTAATGTATTGGAGGTTTCCCCCTCGAAGTGGCTTATTTCTAAGGCGTTGATATCTCTTTTCTTCTATTTTTGGAGCTGGTTACACAACACTAAATGCCCTTCTCTCCAATATTTCCAAGCAGTTGATTCCATAGCATGGCCTTTTCTTAAGAGACCACTAGGCTTTCCGCTCCACTTTCATGAATCGCAGAACTATTGCACCCATCAATAATAGTGCTACCCTGAATCTTGCACAGAGTTCCAATCCAAACTCCTCAAAATATTACCAGTGCTCCCTGAACCATCTTGTAAGTATCCTTCGTGAACACTATTTTTACACCTGCATCATCCATCTTGCTTACAAAAATCAGATTTATGGCCAATGAAGGAATATGTAGAACACCAGGAAGTGTTCTAATCCTTCCACATTGCAGCTTTAGCTTGAATTTTCCACGTCCGACAATTCTGGCCTTCCTATAATACCCTAAGAAGATATCACCACCATCATAATTCTCATGCTCATATAACCACTCCCTATTGGGAGTGAAGTGAAAGGATGCACTTGAGTCAATCCACCATGCCTCATGATCTATATGTGTATTTGAAGAAGAAGACAAATACACATCCCGACCTTCATCTGAGGTGTTTTTTTCCTCTGCAGAAGGGACATGTTCAGATCCCTTTCCTTTCTTAGGAGCTTTAGATCTGCAATCCTTTTTGAAGTGCCCTTCCTTTCCGCATTTCTAGCACACATTTACAGGCTTTCCTATAGATTTATATCTCCCTCTATATTTAGATCTTCCACTCAAAAAATTATTTTTGTTTCTATTATGGGACCTTCCTCATACAGATAACGCATCACCATTCTGGCCATCCATATTTCTCCATCTCATTTCCTTCGACAACAAGGCTGAGATAATTTCATCAAAATTCAAGGTAGTTGTATTGCTACCTATTGCAATAATCAAACTGTCCCATGAATCTGGTAGAGAACACAAAAAACTGATGCATTTATCTTCATCTGAGATTTTAATATCAATATATGACAACTGACTTACCATAGTATTGAAGGCATTCAAATTCTCTGTCACCGAGTCTCCATCCTTCATCCTCAGGTTATACAAATTTTTCCGTAGGAACAATTTATTCGCCAGAGACTTAGATTGGTACAAAGTCCCTAACTTGACCCACACAGTATTTGTCGTAGCTTCCCCAAATACATTCAATAATACCAAATATGATACACAACCATATTATACTCTTTGCCTTCTAATCCAACTTCACCTAGTCTTAATCTGACATTTTCGTTGGTTTAGTACCCGGATCTACCACGATCCACTAATCTTTATCCATCAACAAATCCTCCACCTTGATCTTCCACAACTCAAAACTATGACATTAAATTTATTGATCTCTATTTTTCCAATGCTCACCATCTTCTTTCACCGCAAGAATTGATCCCTCAGATCTCCTACTGAATCAGGCCTACCACAGGCCTGAGAAAAAAATCCCTCAGCAAAAAAGGCGTCCCCTTGAAGCCAAAATAACTTTGATACCAAATGTAGGTTTTAACAATGTACAAAAATCATCTGCAAACATATTCTTAAAGACATAAAATAAAAAATAGTGAGAACATAAAACATAAAACAAATATACACAAAGTTTTTTCCCCTAGATCCCAAATCGGGACTACCATCTTGATTTTTCATTATATTCCTTTTAGCGTTACAACACATATATATACACGCTAATGCATTCATAAACCCAAATCCATTAACCTTGGATTAGAACATAACCGTAGTCCCCTTGGCCATATCTACAAAATACTAGGGGAAGAAAGCCATCATGCCCCAAAACCATGTGTAAACCCATGCATAAAACCATAGGGGGGCCCGCCCACACACCCAACATTATGGATACGTTGAGTCTTCATAACTTGACCCTTGGGATCCCAGTCTGGTAAATTGATCCCCCAAAAAACACTATGCTTGGTCAGCTCAAACCATATACCTTTTTGACCCCAGTTCAACCAGTCGCCATGAACCCTCCCTTTGCTTTAGTGCCACAAAACCCTCAACGGGAACCTACTCCTGTTGCGAAAGCATATAGTGAGGGGGGAAAAGCCAAAAAGAAGGAAACTAAGGACAAATTCCACTAAACATATCCTGCTCCTCCTAAGCCTCTAAAGCAGCCACCTACATGTGATTTTTGTGATGTTGTTGGGCATGCCACCCATAACTATCCTAAGATTCCTTGTCTCAAAACTGTGCTCAACAAGAAATTTCCTGAATCTGGCATCCAAAAGGTCCATGTTACCTTACCTGATTCAGATAAGAAACTCAAATAATTGCACATGAACCACCCCTGTGCTTTGTGTGATATTTATGGCCACTATTCTCATCATTGTCCCTGTCTCAATGAATTTCGTGATATCCTTGAGGCAGTTAGCAAAATAGAGGCCGTTTGTAGTGGATCATGTACGCCTTTACTTGTGAGTTCTGCTTTAGCAGAACTGGAGGACATTTCTGCACCCATTGTGATACCTACCCCCTATGTCGAGATGATGGTCTCTTAAGTATCTATTCTCTACCTATCGTCATCCATGAGCTCCACGGTGGAAGACCCCTCGGGGGCATTCCCTTTTGTTTCGGTCGAACCTACTTCATCGAACACCTTGGTATCAACATTGGTAGATGTTTCATCTACTAGCTCTTTGTCTACCCTCCGTAGCAATGCGTATGCGAACCATATCTCTCATGATGATGCACTAGGTATCCCCTCTGCATCATGTGTTATCCCTTCCACCAGTGCTCCCATCTTCCATTCTAATGAAGACATTCCAGAAGCCATGACCACCATGATGTTTCTTGGGATTATATGCACCATCGTGTGTATTTCTTTAAACAATAAACACATGACCAATATGCTATGGAATCCAAATATTTCCTCCATAGTGAGGTCGATTGGATCTATCCCCCCTTACATCGAACCCATGAATTAGATCCACCTTGTGGCCATTACATTGACACCCAATGCTTGGTCAAGGGGGCACACCTTCTAGAGGATTTCAAAATTTCAAATCCTTTGTAACCCTCGCAATGAACTCTACCTCAAGAAATTTTACCCATATCATCTCCCATAGACATGCGTGTATTTTTTTGTCATGCATTTAGGTAGCTTTAATTGTTCATCATCATATCATTTTTTGTCTTGTGGTGCCTTTCATATGGATCCATCATCCACACTCTATATCGGCTATGCCGATGGTGCAAGTTGCTTCTCCCTAAATCTAGCCTCAACAACTTGGGCCATTTTTACCCCCTTGCATTCATTAGTCCTCTAAAACGGCATATGCATTGGATATGCCACCAAAAACTAGGTAGAATATGATGCAGTGATAGGTTTTCTAGTCGATTCCCTTGATCATGTTCGTTTAGATTCCTTGCTACTTGTCATGCAATTGAATGGCGTGTATCGTGTGAATAACCATGCCCTTTTTAGAAGATATTTACGTGTGAAACTCTTAGTGCGTGAGTTTTGTTAGCACAAGGAGTATATCCTTGAGTGAAAAAGGAGTAAGCCTTACACATCATAATTCATTTCAAAGTAAAAGGTTTTGATTGGTGGGATGGCTTCTTAAAGAGTTTGAAATTATTTTTATTCTTTTAGACTTTCGTGCAGTTGGCAAGTTGTGGAAAGTAGAAATTGTATGGGTAAATTGGTAGTATAGGGGAGTTGATTGTAACAAATGAAAGATGACAGATAACTGGTACTCAATCTTAGAAATATGCATATCGTAAATTAGTCACGTAGCTATAAGAGTGGCCTTTTACACAAACTATGATTTATGTAAAGAAAAAAACATTTAGAAACTATAGTACATGCATAAAATATTTCATAAATATTTCATGAAACATTCACTAACATGCTCTACGCAACATATATATGATTTGTAGGAAGCTAAAAAAAAGAGAATTAACTATACTAGATGCTGCAACTCATAAATTAGAAGAATGAAATAATGATAGAAACACACCATACATTAGATAGTCCTTGAATCACAAAATACTCCAGCATGAAGTGCAAAAAGGAGTTTTATTTATTATGATAAGTCTTCAGGTCGACCAAAATCCAACCCTGAAATGGTATTTATAGAGAGAGGCACCAGCACCATCTCTCCTAAAAATAAGGATCCACTCTTCCTCACATTGCATAGGTGTTATAGTACATTAAAGATATATCCTATCGAAATCTAACTAACAGGACAAATGTAGATAAGAAGAAAGACGACAGTTTGGACTGTATTGTTGGATGTGCTGACATGCTGCCCCTTTTTTTGCTGATTTGTCTCTTCATGACCTTGGTTCTTTAATAACCATGTGTCTTCATTAAATGTGACCTTTAACAACCTCATAACCACTTATCAATCATCGCTTGACATATCCATGTTGTTATGAGTCCTTATCATTCCTAAAATTTCTCAGAAACTCTGGTGGCAGCTGTTAAAATAATTTAAAATAGGCGCTACCAGAAATTCCAGTAAAAACCTGTAACTGCGCAAAAACTGTAATGCTACCGAAATTTCCAGTAGCACTCTGTTTCTTTTTAAAAAATTCACAAAAAATACTTGAAAATCCTGTGCAAACTTCTACACTCTAAAAATTGAGTTGCTGTTCAAAAATGTACTTAGTAAGAAAAAAAGTATTTTATTAGGAAACCATTTTACCTCTCTTTCATATGGAATTCAAATTCTACAAGCTTGTCCAAGTCTATTTGTTTGTCAACAACTGATTTTGACCTTTTGGTTCTAGTGGTTGTCTTTTTGGCAATGTTCCTTTTCTCTTCTGAACCCTTTTGAATTTTTCTTCTTTTTGAGGATTCTGTTTGTTGGTCTGAAGTGGCTTTACCCTTATCTTTCTTTCAGGACTCACTAGTCTCTGCAATTGAAGGAGTTACAGTCTGTAACCCTTCAGATTGCTTCTCTACATCTAGGACCTCTGTCAGCAAACTTGGATTATGTAGGGCTTAGATTTCGACCTAAACTTGTTGTTGTCTCTGATGTGCCTTTTCCTGGTACCAGAAACTGGTTTTGTATCTTTTTGCCTTCTCTTGCTGCTAATATCATACCCTGCATCTTTTAGGAGCTCCTCATCAGACTTAGTGGGCTGATATTCCTTCCGAATGTTTTGTTGAATGTTTTCTTTTGAAACTTCCAGTAGCACCCATGCTTTGGATTTTTCTATAGTTACATAATTTCCTCTTCATTCTCTAGTATAAACCTTGGGAAAATGAGAAATAGGAGGCACCATCTTCATTGATTTGGGCTTACTGCTTGATGAACCTTCTCCTTTCTCAAAATTGTTTTCAACCTTGGTTGAAGGAGCCTTTTCTTTTTTGCCTTTATCCTTTTTGTGGATGTTCTCCTTCTTAGCCTTTCTCTTATTCCTCTTACCAACTAATGAAGTAGCTAGCTTCTGATTTTTCCATTTCTTCTTGGTAGGTTGAGGATGTTGCTGTGAGGATACAGATAGCTGAGCTAGAATATCTAGTGCAGGTGTAGGTTGGCCTGCCCTGTAAAACATAAAATGTTCCCATGACTGGTTTCTTTTCCTAAGTTTTTCCTCAACCAATAATTTAATAAGAGCTTGATGATATAATCTATACTATTATTCAATTGTATGTGTTTGTATCCTAGTTGAAATATTTGTCAAGCTCTTCAAAAAAAATAATGGTAGGTTGAGGGTCTTCATACCTGCAATATGAAACAAAAATCTCATATGATAAAGAAAAACAATAGTATACCTCTTTTCATAGGTAAGGTAAATTTTGATGAGCTTGAAAATCTCAGCGCATTCATTCTTGAGGTAATTGATGGGAATTATTTTAGCCCAATTAGGGTCTTTGTGTCCATCTTTAATAAAATTATTGAGGTCTCATCCTATGATGACTTGGAATTTAAACCATTTTTCTCCTTCATGTGGAAGGTTGAAAGCTTCAACAATAGAATCTACTGATACCTGTAATATGAGGCCATATACATTTGCTTTTTGCCCATAAAAAGAAAGTGAAAATTACTTAGCTACTCCTAAATGAGAGCTTCCTAGTCTTAAACACAATGGATACCATTGTGCCTGAACAAATAACCTTCTCACATTCATATTAGAATCAACTATATCAGCTCCTTGGGGTTCAATGCGTTTTAGTTTTCCTCCTTTATTAGTCATCTTCAATAATAAAGAAGGCTGCCTGCTGAAATCTGACAGGTGCCAAAATTAGGGGAGCTCACCTAACAGGTGTTGCTATGTCTTGAATGTAAACTATCTAAAATTTGGGTCTCCTTCCTCTAGCTTCTCACTGGAGCTGCTCATTCACCAACAGTTTAACTCGAAACTAATGGTTTTCCCTTTCTTTCGGTGGTTTAAAAATATAATTTGGTTCACCTTCGCATGCATGAGATTTTACATAATGGGAAATATCTTGGACCGTAGAATACACCTTGTGGTAGTCATGATTAAATTTAGTTGGTTGTGGTGTTTCAAATGATATGATATAGGTGGCTGGAGATGAATGGAGCTGGAGCTAGCAATCACCTCCATCATATCCTTATTACAGGCCTAAAATTATGACAATGTTCATGTGTGATTAATCAAAATGATCATCACATTAAACTATAAATCCACGATCTCCCTTAACACTTAATACATACCTCGACATGTGGATGTAACGACTCAGCTGACAGACAGGAAAAACAACAGTTGGCTTATTAGGGGAATTTTGAGGTCTAAAGTGGGCCTCCTAAGGAAATTATAAAATAATAGTGGAAATAATAAAATAAGATTTGATTATTTCATCAAATTTGAGAGGGAAAAAATAAAAACTATTTTTCAACTCGTATTTTCAACTTATCTACCAAAGTTTTTACTCAAATTTTGAGTGGGAGTACTTGTTGGATGAAAAATTTAATTCCTCTTCCAAGGAGTACCCATGTTGCATAGTTTCAATGGATCCTTCTACACAAAAAATAAGAAATACATGAAAAATGTGATTGCAATCATGTTTTTCCATGTATTTCTCATTTTTCGTGTAGCAGGGTCCATAAAAATTATGTAACACAGGTTCTCCGATTAGGAATTAAATGTTGCATCCAACGAGTACTTCCTCTTGAAATTTGAGTAAAAGTTTTTGGAGATAAGTTGAAAATATGGGTCGAAAAAGTAGTTTTATTATTTTATTAGTTTTTAATCTTTTTACCCTTTTACTTAAAAAACAGTGAATCATCCCCCATGGTTGACATCATCATCTTGAATCCGATTGGTTCTTATAAAGTTTATTTTGGTTGTACATTTTTCTTAGGAGGCCCATTTTAGACCTCAAAATTCCCCTAATGTTTACAACTGCGGATTGACACCTAGCGTGCTCCACATATAAACATCACTCAACGGAAACCTTTCCTATAACTTTACCTAACTCATGATAAAAAGTTTAAAACGTAGTTGATAACATGAACACATGGCTTATCACAAAAGCAGGTGCACTTTTTAATTAAAAAAAAAATAGTGGAGGTTACTGGAATTTATTGTAGCATCGAGTTAAAAGGAAAAACAAACATAAAACATAATTAAAACAGACTTCCTGACAGGGCTAAAATAGGCACTACTGGAATTTTCAGTAGCGTTCTATTTTTTTTTTGAAATTTACAAATTTTATCCTAAAAACAAAAATTTAAAACATACTCGTGACTTAGCATAGAACTCGTGCTAACAAGTTTGAACTACTAAATTTATTCATGTAACTAGAGCCTAGAATTACTATGTATATAACACTGTAAACAATATTCTATATTGGCACTTATCACATGCATTTAACACAAGGCAATCATAAAACAAATGGTGAACCATATACTCGTCATATATAAAAAGATACACATCCATATTATGTATCAAAAAAATCATAAATGTTTGGATTCCACTACTCTAAATAAATTTGACATGCCCATAGCATGTTACCAATAAAAATTGAGGGCACAACATTCCCCTACATCTAATCACTATCTGGAGGGTCCCAAGCCAATGGCTCGACTACACCAATCCGCAGATCCCGAACTGCTTGTCTGGTAATCACAATACATCGCATGACCCCTTGCCACTCAAAAGGTAATCCTATACATCCCTCAATGTGTTGGTCCTTAAGATCATGCTATCCGCGCTTTGATACACCAGTCAGAATCAACTCACACTTGCGTTAGACATCCTCTAGTAGAGCCTCAAAGTTAGGTCTCTGGTCTCTTCTTGCTCCACTTGATTCCGTAGCCCCAAGCGCTGCGGGTTGTCCCATATACCCTGTCAGCTTCATAGGTGCTATATATGCATACCAAAATTCACGAATAAGTACCACATACATATTATAAAAAAATTAAATGCACCATAATATATAAAAACTTTCACTTACCATCTAGTCCTCATGCTCGATTGGGTGGAAGTGGCAAGTCAAGGTCCCCCTGAAAGTTCATACTATTGTATGGATAGTCATCTATGTACAACGACATCTGATCCTAATGTGTGAAGAACTCAGTTTGGAGCACCCACCCGACTCCCCTGCCTCCTCCTCTCTACAGTAGTTTCCCCCAGTGGTGCATCCTATGCTCCAATGGGGCATCATCCTGGATCTGCATATAAGGTAGAAGTGTGGGGATATTCTCAAAGAAGAACATGCACACCACCATATCAAAAGAAAAATCATGGTTCACCTGTCGCTCACATAGTGACAGTTGTCATTTCACTGACGACATCATCATCTGGGCCCACCCATAGTAGGTCCCACTCAGAACACTCTCAACCAACATCATCTGCCCCCAGTGATGTGATGGAATGCTTGGTTGCCCAGGATCCGTATTACTGCTGCGGTGACAACTGGTGTCTCTAGCATCTCTTGATCACTGATCATAATGGTCATTCCCTTAGCACGAACATCTAGTATACAATGGCACTCCATGAACTCTGAGATGTTTCGCCCACACAGTAACACTGGATGTATATTTCCCACCACCCCTAGTGGTGGGAGTCTAGTCAAGAAGTAGATGTTCTGGATGGTCAACTCAATCATGTGCCCCTGCACCATAAAGGCCTCCTAGTCTCGATCCCAATAGCTGAATATCCTCGATAGTAAGGGCTCGCCTGCCTTCATCAGAGGGTTCTCAACCAACTTGAGAACCCCATATCTCACAAGTGATCCTCGTACCACCTGATCCCCTAGATATCAACACTAAGCACATCTAAATATCTCTCTCGCTAGTTGATCCTCAACTCTTCCATACCTGCACAACAACATCATGTTTTTCAGTTCAGATAAGGACAACATGTTGGAAAATATGATGGTTTTCCTCAGCCATGCTATGCCTTTGGTTCTTGACATCCTGAATAATCATGAGGGCATGTTGTTCGCATATCTTCAACTCTTCGTTGATGCCATGGTGGAATTCATGTAAATCCTGTAGTGGTCCACTTTCCTTAGCTGCTACACCATGTCAAAACGCAATGAACCTACACTGATAGGTACCGTGACAGTATAAGAAGTTAGTGTCAATTCATGCACTACTATGCTTGCACCTAATTGTGCTCCGCTTGGCTAAACCACACTCATTTTCAAACCGCTCACGCTCACCTAAAAAATTCTCGTTTATGCCTGCAAGTCTTGTAAGCCCTTGTAAACATCTACCAACGCTTTCTTATATTGTTATTCAATATTTCCCCATAAGTGCTCAGTGGCCTGCTTCATGGTGTCCCCAATTTTGTCGAGGTCCCCTTCAGTAAGGACCTTGGCTTCTAGGCCAACGGACTTATTGGATTTCACCTTCTTCTTCACGCTACCCTTCTGTGGTTATCGCCTCTTGGTAGTAAAACATGGGTCCACACTGACATCACCGCTGAGAGTGTCATCCCCTCCTGTCTCTAAAAGCTCTGTGCCAGGTTCTTTCTCAGTCATGAAGGTGACTTTAGTGTACTTATTTCCTATAACTGTAGTGGGCTCGCACTACTCATTCCTGCTTGCTTTGCGCCTTTAATAGGTGGGGCTAACCAATAGCTCGACTAATGACTAATGATGGCCTCCACATATTATTATTCGACAAGGTATGAAAACTCATACCAGACCCCAATGAGTTACTTCTTTACCTGAATATGTATGTGATGGAAATCCATTTTGAACTCCGTGACCTATCGATACTGCTCCACAATGATGGGTGATAACCGAAGATTTTGGTTAATCATTGTCCATAAACTCATCTCAACTCCTACCTAGAAAATGTTATCGATCATAACCCTTGATGGCTATGTTGAATACCACAGTGAAGCATATTTGGCTTCTTCGCATAGATCAGAGTTTGTAATGTTTAATTGCGAGCCCTTAGGTTCTCTCCATTCCATCAATGCAATGATAAGCAAGAGCCACGTGTAGTGGAACTGCTTTCCCTCTTCTTAAGCTGCTATGCAATCGGAGAGGAATTCAATACATAAATATCCTTCCCATTTATATACAATTCTCTTAGCGCTCTTTGCATCTAAGGCTATTACAGGCACGAAAGCCTCCTCTCCATGGCTTTTCCTCATAATATTCCCTGCAAGAATGTGCGCAATGAAGTGCACATTTCTATCCAAAGTGGAGTTAATTAATTAACCTTGGGTTCCGTTCGTCATATCATTGTCATTATTCATCTTATTTATAAGCTACATATCTTGGATTTTTCTCACAAAAGCCTCCGTAGGGTTCAACTCAAGACAAGGAAGGGCCATAAACATTCATCATGCACTAAAGCCAACAATTGGCACACACAGATAGTGTTGATAGGAATTCATTTGAAGTGTGGTACATATAACTTGTTGAGTATCCCTACTTGTTGGATACCCTTCATGCATTTCATCGGATCTAATCTTGTCACTCTGCCTGCATAGGCCTGCTAGCGCATATATCTACTAGGATCAAATTGTGGGTATTTTATCTGATCATTAAAATCCGAGTCCTCCATTCTTAGTTGAGGCACTTTGGCCAGTAAGTCTTCTTCAACCGACACCTCATCCAGAATCAATGGCAGAAACACCTTGTACTTTACTATGTCGGGGTCCTTTACTGGATTCTTAGCCTTCGGCTTCCTCGACAGAATATAGGGAGGAAACGTAGAGATAGGTTCGAAATATTTAGCATCAATTTATTCCAGTGCTACTTCTTCTTCATTAGATTCTATCTCCATAGCCTCCTTATGTCAGTCTTGGGCCCCCTTACTCCACTGTTCCTTAGGTTGTTTTTTCCAAGGTGACGATCTTGTTACTGGATTTTGCGGCTTCTTGGATGGTGATGCAACCGCATGTTGGGGTTCCCATGTTTTGGCCAAATTGGCAAGACCAAAAGATGAGACAACATCAGAACCACTTTCAGACCTCAGGATCTAGCCCTCCTGGGTCCAGAGAGGGTTATCTCTATATAAGCAAAGGTTTTATGTCTTTGAAGCTCAATGTTAAGATATTAGGATAGTTATCAGGCTTGGAGTTTGTTTGTTTGATTGTTTGTTTGGTTGTTGGGAATCAGGAAAGAAGATTTCAATATAAGACAAGGATGAGTAAAGAGGCTTTTAGGCAAAAGGAGAGATACTCCAAGGAACATTCAAGACCATTGGGCAATGGAGTCAGGAAAGGGTTTACTTGCTATTCAATGTGTAGGCTTTCAGTTAGGCTAGTCATCTAAAGCATTTGATCTTAAAGATGATTGTGTGGCATGAAATGATAAGAGAGAGAAGGAAACAACACAGATTCGTAACACAAAGTTAAAGACCTGAGATCAGAGAGAGACTTTAAACTCTCAATGCTTCGGCCTCCAGTTTGAGGGATTTTAGAAAGGTTCAATTAATTGAAAAGGATCCTAGTGAGATAGAGACTGAGTTCTAGACCTCCCATTTTTCCCAATTCATTTAATCGAAATCATAACAAGAACATCTAAGAATAGATTCATTTAATTCATACATCAGCTAGCAAGCAATAACATCCACTACACTGGTTAAATTAACTGAAATCAACCCTTAGATAACACATTTAGTAGAAAACATTGAAGGCAAGGAGAGTAGAAACATAGGGTACCTAACAAGGGTAAATCCTATGCCAATTTTCTGATGCGAGCCAATCGAAATGAAATGAAATGAACTGCAAGTTAATAATAAATACAGAGATAGAAACGTAAAATCGCTACTTCGCATCAGGATCCAAAGAAATGTGCGTGTCATATTAAAAAACAACACCATTCAGGTACAACATTACCAATAGCTTGATATTCAGTCTGAAAACATCTTCGCCAGCTTATCTTACAGCTTTACACAGAGACTATGTCTCAAAAGAAACAACTTGTAATTCTCTGATAACTTATGAACAACCTTTACAATGAGTTTCTTCCTAATTTTTATAGCTGAGAGATGAGCGGAGGAGGTAGGTGAAACAATAAATGAAGCATTAAAACTTAGAAAAGAAAGGGGGGTGAAGCCCATTCAGTTTTAAATCTTATGCATTTATCTCTGGCACTCTTTGGGCGAAAGAATGATCTTCTTCAGGCTTCCATTTACTCTAGTATGGCTCTGATGCACTCTGGCTGCAGTACTCTATAGTACTTTTGGTGAATAAACAAAAAAGATAGATAAATGAATTTGAGGTCTGCCATGATGCATAACAAATTCTCTGGTAGCATAGGACTATTCCGTCAGGGTGGAAATATTCTAAGGAACACGGTAATAAGGGAACAATATGGGCGCTTTGTCCTGTCTCAAGTAGGAACGTTCTGCTGATGTAGCTACCCTGATAGTATTGTTTTCTGTGCATTGGGCCTTCCATGTGATCCATGATGTCTTTGATCTGGTACCTTGCCTTAAAATCATTGGACTAAGGCTCAAAATATTCAATGACAGGCCTTAAACACTCTGTTTCCCACTGATACTCTTTGCCGCTTCCATGCTTGCCTCTAACTACGAAATTTGTGCTTTAATAGCTCTGGGGAAGATTTTTACAGAGTTTAAACTCTGTTCCTTTAATGAACGTCTTGTCGGCATACCTTTCTAAGCCTTTCTCCATGATTTAGCTCCTGAAAATGGTCCTTTCATGTGCTCTCTGTAACTGTAACAGAGACTGCAAATCATGGCGGTTTTCCGCCACTGGTACCCTGCAAAAACACGCAACTCTGTTATGAAATCCATGCATAGGGGAGGATGGCTATGGAGGACGGGGAGAATTATAGTGTGGCAGTGGTAAAACGGTGTTTTTAGATAAAACAATGGTGAATAATGTAGTGATATGGTGTAAACTGCAATAATAGGGTTTCGGTGGAGAAATGTGTGTGGACCATTTGATCGTGGTCTGGTGGCGAAGATTGACGACGGAGATTAAACATTGGGATGGTTTATGAAGTTGGGAGTAATGCATAAAAATGAACGAAAATGCAATGAAAATGATCGGGACTGGTGGGACCCGGCATGGGTGGAGGGCGATTCATTCAGGACCGTCAGATATCAGGAGGAGATTGATGGCTACGATCCAATCGGAGGGGAGAAATGGGAGGGTTAGTAGCTCGATTGAACGATGGTGTGATTGGTTTATGACCGTTGGATCTTGGGCTAACAGATGGTCAAGATCAGATTGGGGAGATCGCAATCGCAAAGGGCAGAAGGTGGCAGCAATTGAAAAATGCGATTGTGATTGGAGCGGGAGAGCGCGGGCCATTGGATCAATAGGGGAATCAATGGCTAGGATGGGATTGGCGGATCACAATATGCGACATGGAAAAACCTTTGCAATTGCTATGGAGGCAGAGATGCGATTAGCGCTGAGCCTTCCGATCTAGGTCTAGATCGACGACGGAGATTGAATCGGCGGGGAGAAAAAATGGGGCGACGGGACACGATGCGATAGGATCTAGGCCATTGATTCCGAATGGATGGATAACTGTGATTTGATCGAGGAATCGCAATCGGGGGGAAACAAGGGGTGGCATGATGAAAGTTCTGATTTTGATCAGAGAGGGAGTGCAATTAGCGCTGGGCCATCTGATCAAACGATAAATCAACGATGGAGATCGCGGCGGAGGCCTTAAAGACCAAAACCCAATCGCATCGGAGTTTTTCATATAACAAAGAAACGCGCTCCTCCGAAAGTTGTGATTGCGATTAGCGCTTCGAGTCCTTTGCGCCTGGTTCTGGCACATGGTTACGTGGGGAGGTGGTTTGCGGGCTGGCGGAAAAGGGGCTAGGCCCTATTATATGGAAAAGTGGGTTTTTGGCCCATTTTTAGTGCGTTTCAAGGTCGGGAAAGGGTAACGATAGAGGGAAAAAAGGGGAATTAGAACAAACAAGGGGTGAATGTAGGATTTAAGGGGATTTTGGGAGGATTTGGAGGGTAAAAGGGGGACTTTGAAAAAGGGGAAAAAAGGGTTAAAATGGGTTATTTCTACAAGGATACAAGGGGAAAATAAAGGCCTTTTTGAGCACAATTTTTTTATCATCAATGAGGCTTATTGACTCAAGAACAACAGAGGGAAACAATCAAAGGGCAGGGAATATGAAAGGGCTTCAAGGATGATGTGATTTCAAGGGAAATGCATTCCTTGAAGCCTCATAAAAGAAATTAGCCCCTTGCTTGCTTGTCAAGGAATTTATAGGGTGCTAACACCGTAGTTGTCTACTCTTGGGCGACCTCGGGACCCGTGGTGCCATCGTCGTGTGGCTATCATTGTGGTGTCTAAACCTGGCTAGATTATGTAGCTGAGCCCTTCCTTGATCGATGCTTCTCTTAATGTTGTGAAACTGTAATCTGACATGCAATATATTTCTTGGTGCTCTTGAAGAAAACAAATCTCACTTCTAAGTGTTAGGGTAGAAAGTGTTCGAATGGGGAGTGAGATTCTTGATTTATAGAAATTTGAATTTAAACCTCATCATCTCTCTTAGATATTCTTCATAAATGTCGATTTGGTGGCAGATCCTCCTAGATATGCCCCTTGATTTCATCCCACCCACTTCTTTTAACAGCCAAGTCATTGTGAATTGAAATTTTACTATTCTTTCAGTCATATTTTGGATGAATTCTACGAGACTCACCCTCTCAGTGAAGTCCTGCCTTCCTCGAAGAAGTAACCTCCAACTGCACCTACTTTCAGTTTGTTGCGTAGTACTGTGACTGTGATGAAGCCACCCTTCAATAGAATAATTCTACATCTATTCACATCGACACCCGCATAACTCCTCCCCATGACACAAACTTGTTGGTTGGGTCTGTAAAAGTAGACTGTGTACACCATTCTTGGGTTTGTTCCAACTACGCAACCCAATCAGGTTGTGCCAAAGTCCTTGGCTCCTTGGTAATGCGTAATACACCGACTTTAACTTCTTGAGGAGCCACATTAATGCACTCCTAGCCATCAGCGAAGCTATATGCTAATAAGAGCCCTTCTATCATCTTGTCCCAATTTGTAGTGCCATGGCGCAACTCTATTTTGAGATACCATTGTTGAGGTATTAGTTCCAAGGAATGAAAGAACATGTGAACCTATTCTGGTTGAGGTTAAGTTCCCCAAATTGCAGTCCAGTGAGCCAAATGCTCGTGAGGATCCTTCTGACCATCATACTTCTCTGCGATCTTCATATCAACATAACCAAACCTTAGCCTTATCAACTTTCAAAACTCCGTCCATCCTCCTAAAATTTCTCTGTGTGCACCCCACAATCGGGCTGGAGTAGATCTCAATGTGAAGTCCAAAGCTTCATATCTTTGGTCCTCAAACACCTTTTTCTCAAATTCTTCCAAAAACAAGACAAATTTCTCCGTTCCATCATAAAAAGGCAAGTCGTGCACTTCCGAGTGGACACAACACAGAGATTTGGTGACTCTATTACAATGCTTATTAGTGACTTCAGGAAAGTGATTCTGCCAATGCTCCAGCTCTTCATCAGAATCTGAAACGCATGAACTATCATGCTCCCAACATATTCTACCATCTATGGTGGGTTTAATATAGTCTTCATCCTGCGAAGTAAGCATTTATATATGATAAATATAAACATCCCCATACTCATGCTGGACAAGCTTGGTATAGTGCACACCTTCAGAAGGTTCTAATGGCACTACAACTCGAGTACCATTATTTTCAAACACCATTTGCCTATTTTTTAGGTTGATTATAACATCCATGTCGTAAGGCCAATCAAATACCAACAACGCAGGATAAGGATTGCTATCTGTTAGCACATTTTCTTGCTAAGTCATGAGTTCATTCCCTAGTTTTATTTTAGGATTAAAGTTCAAAACTCCTTTGTTACGCTTTATTACATTTCTATTATTTATTTCTTTTCCACTTTAAAACCATTAATGGGACGTACTTCATCGCAAATAGAAATTTCTCAGTGCATTCACTTACTCTTGCCTCCTTAAATCCCCAATTGCGATAATTGTGGGACCCGCCTACCGCCACGTCATACTGCACTATCATATCAATTTTTGGACCCACCTTACCTTATTTTGAAATCACCATTTCACAATTCCTTTGTTATCATCTGCTATCGCTTCCAAAAATCCCTTGATTGCGATAACACTAGGACCACTGTTATCGCCAATAACATTCATTTTTGTTGTTTTTGCATATTCCCTTGCTCTAAGTTAAAAAATCATCCAAAACTTCAAAAAATCCGACCTTTATCCTTTCTCTCATCACAAAATCACATATTTCTTTATCCCCGCCTTATGTTTTTCACTCCCTCTTTGATTGCGATACCCCAATGTGATATATTGCAGATCGCAATCACAGATCTCATTATCGTCCGCATCGCATTATCGCTTTTCACAGCATTGAATTATTGCATTATCACATTATCGCCCACACGTCACTCACCATTTATGTGCTAGATATTAAACCCCAATGCAATAATGCGATATATCGCATAGCAATCTTACCACCTTGTTACCACCTTGGTAGGACCCACCTTTCGCCATGTCACTCATTGCAAAACATTTTGTTTCCACCTTATGAACTCCACTCGTAAACTCCTGATGCGAGATGATTTAAAGTCATGACTGATTAGATGGTTCATTAAATCTTTGAAGTACATGATTAGATGGTTACACATATCCATGCCGCCAACTAAACATTATTAGGATTTATTAAAGTTTTGAAGTACAACAAACACCTGGAGAAAATCAAAGAGTATCAGTGAAGATTTTGATGGGAAAAAGACTCAGTAAAGAGGATGATTAGCTGCCAGATCATCATCCATGGACACATCATCAACAAGGCTAGCACATTTCCAAAATTAGAGGAGAAGACCCTTAATGTTAGTTAGTTGTTATTTGTTTTAGTCATGGTCATTTCTGCCTCAAGCACAGGGTCTTTTCGATATATATCAGCAAGTAGGGGCGCTACATGGTTATTAAAGACCCAAGACACAAGGAGAAAATTCAACAAAAAAAGGGGCAGCATGACAATACACTCAACATTCTATCCCATAATTCTTCTCTTCTTCTTTCCATCTATCCTTTCTGTTAGATTTTGAGGAGATAAGGATGTAATGTATTTTTACACGTGTTATGTTAGAATTAATGTTTCCTTATTTTTAGAAGAGATGGAGCTGGCTCCTCTCTTGCTATATATAGAACTTGTAAATACTATAACCAGGTGGGATGTTAGTACCTGAAGACTTAAAATAATAGAAAAAACCTTTTTGATTCATGCTACAGGATTTTGTGATTCAAGGAACATCTAATGTGTGGTGTGTATCTTTTCTTTTTTAATTTATTCTAAAATATAAATTGCAACAACTAGTGAAGTGTGAGTGTGAAGCTGTTAAAGGATTTAACATTAAATTATCTACTTTCAATTTTTTGCAAGTTATATGTTTGTAATAGAACATGTCAGTGAAGGCTTCATAAAGGATTTGTGGAATACTTTATACCTGCAATCTATTTTCTAGTGTTGTTTGTTTAACATAAACATAGTTTGTGTTAAAGGCCATAATCATAGCTATGTGACTGATTTAGGATAGGAATATTTCCTGAAATAGGTACCATCTATTCATCTTTCTTCCATTTGTGTAATCTTCTCCCTATACTACCTTTTACCCACACAATTTATACTTTCTAGTGCTTGCCAAATGCATGGATGTATTAAAGTAGATAAAATCATATCAAAATATTTGAGAAAGCCATCCCACCACTCAAAAAACCCCTTTAAAATTTGAAATGAATTATGATGTATAAGGCTTACTCCTTAAATAGTCAAGGAGTGACTTCTTACGCTAACATCTTTGGCGCCATTGTCGGGGAGGAGAATTGAAGTTTATCCCTGGGTGAATGACAAATTTATAAGTCTGGTTCTGAGGTGTACAGTTCCAATTGTCTTTTTAGACTACTTTACACTTGGTGACTCCAAGACAAAGAATCAAGTGGCGAATCCATAGTTTCAGAATGTCGGAAGCCTTTGCTGCCATCTTAGCTCAAAGGTTTGCTCATTTAAATTTTTTGGCAAGTCATGGTTTTCCTAATCCGGTGCCTTATACAGATGAATGAAAACATCGTTTCTTAAGATTTTGAGGAAATGAAGATGAACATCCCTCTAAATACCTGATTTCATTTAATGAGTTTATGCACTTGCTAAATGTGTTTCATGAAGATGTGCTCATGAAAATATTTGTGTTGTCCCTTGATGGATATGCGCACAAATGGTTTTGGTCCTTACCTACTGGTACTATTTATTGTTTAAGGGAATTTCAAGAAATGTTTCATCGTTATTGTAAAGGACTATATTCATCTAAGTTGTTGCTTGATAACTGCTGCAAAGAATTTGAGTGTTATATTCAGAATGATAAAGTAGATTCTTCTAACAGTGTTATGGAAAATTTTTATGAAGAGTTTGAAAAAGGTATGGATCCAGATCAGATTCATATGGATCCAATTCTTCCTAGTACTCAGGATGAAGAATCTAATGAGCATGAGTTCTTCCTTTGGAACCTGATATATTGCTACCATTTAGTTCTGTTGGTTTAAGTGACTCTAACGAGTTTGTTGTCCAACAAAGTAATCAACACTTAAATAAGGTTTTGTTTCCCTTAAATGTAATGAAACATATGTATTTAATGAGTTGTTGCAAGGAGGAAAGGAGCAGCCCAATTTTATTGACATAGCATATTTTAAACAACAACAACTTGGTCTTTTGGATCAGCTAGACATTCCTCATATGTTTCATGATCCGATTGCTGATTGGATGGATTCATTTTTAGTAGGGGTCTCCAATATAACATCAGTTGAAATGACACACACGATTTATAGCAGTAAGAATAGGTTTCTAGTTCATTTCTTGCAACATATACTATATACCTTATGGGTCTTTTCATACAATTGCATGTAAGAGTTTCTATTTACTAGTCAAGTGATTTTATGGTTGCATTGGAAATCAAGTTATACTTTATTAGGCAAGTTTTCAATTGATTAGAAGTAGGAGGATGAATAAGCTCGCCACTTGAGCATTTATTTTCAGTTTTAGATTGCAGTTTGATTTTCATATTTTAGTCATGTCAAAATAAGTTGTAAAAGATTGAAATCTATCTTATGACTCCATTACCCAATGGCTAGGCATGCTCGTATTTTTGAGTTAATGAGAATAATTTTTGGTTGGAGAAATAAGGGCTAGATAAGGCACTGAAACTACAAAATATTATTAGAGCCTTGCAGGGAGAGCTCTATCCCCTGTGGAGCCAATGTTAGCACGATTTCTTGCTAAGTCATGAGTTCATTCCCTAATTTTATTTTAGGATTAAATTTCAAAATTTAATGGGACCTACTTCATCACAAATCACAAATTTTCAGTGCATTCACTTAATCCTGCCTCCTTAAATTCCCGATTGCGATAACAGTGGGATGCGCCCATCGCCACGTCTTACTACACTATTGTATCACTTTGTGGACCCACCTTACCTTATTTTGCAATCGCCATTTCGCAATCCCTTGGTTATCATCTGCTGTCGCTTCTAAAAAACCCCCCGATTGCGATAAAACTAGGACCACTATAATCACCAATAACATTCATTTTTGTTTTTTTTTCATATTCCCTTTCTCTAAGTTAAAAAACCATCCAAAACTTAAAAAATCTTACCTTTATCATTTCTCGCATCGAAAAATCATAAATTTCTTTGTCCCCACCCTATGTTTTTTGCTCCCTCTTGCGATTGCAATACCCCAATGCGATATATCACAAATTTCATTATCGCCCGCATCACATTATTGCATTTCACAACATCGCATTATCGCATTATCACCCACACGTCACTCACCACTTATGTGCTAGATCCTAAACCCCGATGCAATATTGTGATATATCGCATCGCCATCCCACCACATTGTTACCACCTCGATAGGACCCACCTTCAGCCACATCACTCTTCGCAATTGCAAATCACAAAAGATTTTGTTTCCACCATATGACCTCCTCTCCTAAACACCCGATCCGAGATGATTTAAATTTGTGACTGATTACATGGTTCATTAAAGCTTTGAGGTACTAGATTATATGGTTACGCATATACACGCTGCCAACTGAAGATTATCAGGCTTTATGAAAATTTTGAAGTGCAACACACACATGGAGAAAATAAAAGAGTATCAGTGAATATTTTTACAGGAATAACACTCAGTAAAGAGGATGATTAGCTTCCAGATCATCAACCCTGGACAAATCATCAACTAGGCCAACACATTGCCAAAATTCAAGGAGCAGACCCTTAATGTCAATTAGTTGTTATTTGGTTCAGTCATCGCCATTGTCGCCTCAAGCACATGATATTTTCGATATATAATAGCAAGTAGGGGGGATACATGGTTATTAAAGACCCAAGAGTCAAAACACAAGGAGAAAATTTAGTAGAAAAAGGGGCAGCATGAAAACACACTCAGCACCCCAGCCCAAAATTCTTCTCTTCTTGTTTCTCCATCTGTCCTTTCTGTTAGATTTTGAGGAGATAAGGATGTAATGTCTTTTGACATATTTTTTTATTTTAGAATTAATGTTTCCTTATTTTTAGAAGATATGGAGTTGGTTCCTCTATTTCTATATATAGCACTTGTATATACTAAAACTGGGTGGGATGTTAGTCTACCTGAACATTGAAAATAATAGGAAAAAACCTTTTTGCTTCATGTTGGAGGATTTTATGATTCAAGGAACATATACTGTGTGGTGTGTATCTTTTATTTGTTAATTTCTTCTAAAATATAAATTGCAGCAACTAGTGAAGTGTGAGTGAGAAGTTGTTAAAGGATTTAACAGTAAATTATCTACTTTCAGTTTTCTACAAGTTATATGTTTGTAATAGAACATGTTAGTGAAGGTTTCATAAAGGATTTGTGGAATAATTTATACATGCAATCTATTTTCTAGTGTTGTTTGTTTAACATAAAAAAAATTGTGTTAAAGGCCATAATCATAGCTATGTGACTGATTTATGATGGGAATATTTCCTAAAATACGTACCAGCTATTCATCTTTCTTCCATTTGTGTACTCTGCTCCCTATACTACCTTTTACCCACACAATTTATACTTTCCAGATCTTTCCAAATGCATGAATATCTTAAAGAAGATAAAATCATTTCAAGATCTTTGAGAAATCCATCCCACCACTCAAACAACCCCTTTAAATAATGCTTACTCCTTAAGCATTCAAGGAGTGACTTCTTACGCTAAAACTATCATCAATAATCTTAATAAATTCGAAGTCGATAAACACACCAACTCCATAAATATCTACTTTGATCCCCTGGAATTGCCCCATAGGAATGATCTTATGATGATTTTCCATCCTCAGCTAAATTGGTGACCATTACAGCTTAGGCCTTCCCATCCACCCCCATTTATGTTTTGGAAGAACGTTGGAATATGATCCTAGATCCAAAATGACTTGATCCATCTCATTGTCTTCGATCTATGTAGTTAACCACATCTCCCTAACGATTCTATTCTTGTACTTGTACACTTTATTTACTATGCGATGTTCCAGTTAAAGCTTCTCCTTGCCAGCGCAGTTATCTATTAGTTCTTGTAACCCTTATACAAACTTATGGTCCCTTAGTAATTTCATACACATCAACAAAAAGGACGCCTAGATAGACTGATAATCTTCCTTTACTTCGACATTCTCCTCCAACTTATCCTTCAATGGAAAAAATTCTCTCTGCATGGTAGGTGGCAAAGATTTAGGAGTCATAAATGTCTTTCTTGCTTCCATGAATGTATCTTTCTCTCACTGTACATTGAACCAAATGTTCTTATCTTCAACTTTCCTTACCCATGTCTCATTCACAGTCCGCTTTTCTTCCGTGTGGTTTCCTCTAGTATTCACACCAATGTGCATTACTATGTTAACACTAGGATCATCCTAGAGCGGTTCAACCCTCATAATTTTTATGTTTTGAGCTGGGTGTTGGTTGTGCTTATCCTCCATTTTAGCTTAAAAATGGGACAATATTAGATTTCATGACCAAATTCTTGACAATACTTACAGGAAGCTAGAGTAGGATTCTGACAATCCATGGAAAAATGTCCTGACTATTTGCAGTTGTAACTTTTGATCTGCCCTTTTCCATGACCCACACCTCCTCCTCGGCCATGCCCTCAGCCTAGGAAACCTCCTCACGCGGTCGCCGAACCCGAATATTCATGTCCTTCCACCTACATTCGATATGCACCATGACTGTTCTACATCATCATATCATAACTCTTACAATGTTGCTCATCACGTCCCACCAAACTACTGAAATTGCAGAACAATTTCTTCGACGTTCTCACAAACTTTTGCACTAGGTGAAAATAATCTGTAGAATTCTAGCCTGCAACTTCACATAATCTACACCATACACTAGGCCCTACACTTGGCCCTAAACATGATCTAGGATTTAATGGACTCGACATCCTAGCACCCAAATAGTCTCTATAAACAAGGCACTTCTCTTTATAGTGACCCTCTACTTTGCACTTGATACACCAAAGTTTTGACCTTATATTAGATCGAACCTCCTTTCCCTTCTTTAGATCCTGGAGCTCCATGTGCAATCTCACCAACTGAGTTTGAATCTATTACACTCCTTTGCTTGTATCAACTACGGGTGAAGCTTTAAGCTTCATTGTGATCTCTAGCACTTTAGCTTGAGTAGAAATCTTCTGTCATGACACTCACAATATGAGATGAGTAAAAAATGAAACAATGAACCATTCTCTATGTTTTTCATCCGGGATCTTGAAGCTAATCTATCTCAACAGTGTCTTAAATATCTGGTCTACCTCCCACATAGTCTCAGTAGTTAGTTGCTTAATTTATTTGATCTCTGTGGTACACTGGGACTACGACATTGGTTTCTTGAATTAGCCATTCAACACAGTCTTTGTCTTAGCCAAAGAAGAATTTGCATTCGTTGTAACATATTTCATGTACCAAGACAATACTTTATCTTGAAAATTTGTGACCAAATGCATTTTCTTCATATTTTCATCTGTAATATTCTGCAAAATCCATATTGATTCTCCAACAAACCAAAACTATTCCATATCATATGATCCCTTGAACACATGCATCATTGGGGTTTGGGCCATGGGGAATGGGGGAGGTGGAGGTGGATGCGGAGGAACATAATGGGATGGAATGATGATGGGGGTGGAAGGCTGGGTAATTTCCAGAGGGCTTTGCTGAATTTCAGATCTCAAACTTCTTGGGGTAGTGGGGTTGCTTTCTCTTTCTTCAGACCCAAACAATGAATGATATTCAGTTTCAACGTAAGTACCCCAATCCGTTTAAATATTTTACCACTCAATTTAGTACCAGGATCTCTTTCTTCGAACATCAATCTAAGCACATCCGTAATATACCCTTTTTACACAATAAAATTATAATCTATAACTTCAATGAATTTAGCTACTTACCTCTAAGGCCTATGAAGAACATGTGCTCTGCTTTTCTATAAGACTGTAATATTCCAAAATTTGCAAGCAACAAATTGGAATATTAATTTTTTCTTATATCATCTAGGAGGTGAATAAAATGGGTAAAAGGCCCATGAGTAGGAATAAAATCCCTCATAGTGTGAAAGGGATCTATGGAGTAGCTTGATTTTTCTCCTTCCAGTGTGAAAAGGGGAAATTGCAAGAGGAAAAGGTCAAGTTTGACCAAGTCAACAGCACTGCCTAAGACGTGTAGCTTGCATGAGAAGACAATGCAGTTTGAGAGGGAGAAAGATTCCTTGTGGAACAAACCCTAATGTGTGGGGTCCAGGGCAAAGAGACATTCACTTGCATAAAAGGAGGAAGAGGCAGCCATAGTGGGACATATTTGAGTATATTGATATTTTTTTGTGCAGAATATTTGCACTCTTTGGCTGTTTAGCTGAGTTGTAGTGTTGCTTAGCATGAGTGATTCCTGTTTAGGAATTCTTCTCCTTCTTTGTAATATCCCAGATCTAGAATAACACAACAAGCCTGTTGAAATAACACACTCCTGGGAGATTGATGTACAGAAATGAGTTTTCAGCCCTTGGATCCCTTAGATCAATAGATCTGGAGTCTAAATCCAAAAGGGGAGCAAAAAAAAATCAAACTAGGTGTGGTAAATATATCTCCCACCACCTAGTCTAGTTGAAAAACACCCTACAAGAGGGGCTGCAACTATGCACAACAAGATGCTTCAGAAATAACATAGTCTTAGACATTATGAGTAGGAGGGCATCAAATATGATTATCTTATGTATATACAACAGCAAATCAGAATTATAATGAGACTCTTTCAGTATACAATAGAATACATGAGGCAATAGAAAAAGAAATCCTCAGAAAAGAGAGCTACAACACATATATATCTGCAGAAATGGCTCAACAGTGTTATTTAAAGGAGCTATAGCATATGCATATTACAACTTATATCTAGGAAAAATCTATGGAAAAAACATCATATCTATTTCAGATCTAGAAACTAGATAGTTTTCTTTACAAGATCCCCTTGGGGGTTTGACCAAATCATGCATAAAAAAGAGTAGATCTGAGTTTCAAGTTGCAGATCTGTAAAATGCTGCAGTAATTTCTGAATATAACATTACATTATAATAGATCAGATCTAAACAGAACATGGATCAGTAAGCTAATCCATGGATCACCAAAGTGGAAGGCAAAGCCCAGCACCAGAGATCTCTCATCAAAACTATGATCAAAAAACCATAAATAATCTCATATCAAAATAATGCAGTCCCTCTATGGAAAAAGCGTTGTAGCTCAAATGACATAGATGGCCCACTGCCAAGTTACAGATCTGAAGTGAAAACAGGAGAGGCACTCTTCCAGGAGGTTAAAAGACACAATCCATGAGAAGAGGCTCCCAAAACAAGCTAGATCTTTACAGATCTAGAATCCCACTTGTTGTAGCTTTCAAAAGCAGACAAACCCTCACTGGATCAAGTGCTGAAATTGGAAGTAGAGCTTGTCCTCAAGCCTGCTAGTGGATCAAATCAGCAAATACTCCTCCAAGAATCCTCAAAGGAAGAGGTGAAATCCCTGCACAGGAACAACAAGTACTAAGCAGCACAATTCTCTACTAAACAACAAAGAATATTATTTGTCTAAGAAGGCAAGATACTCAGAAATATGATCAATCAACAACCTTCTCTTGTTGCCTTCCCATTCCTTTTATAAGATGAAAGCCTTTGCAAACCCTAAACCACCTTGATGATTTATCTCCTTTCACATGAGGTGCCTCCTTCTAGAACTGTAATGTCCCTTTAGGAGATACATTGAACCTAGACAACGCTGTAGATTTGGTCAAGGTTGACCCAGTCTCCCAGCTCAAACCCCTTTCACATCTGCAAGTGATTTATTTACATGACCCTAATTTATCTGTGTTCACATGGGCATTGATTTATTCAGTCTTTTTAGGATTTTTACATGTCCTCCTTTATTCATTTATTCATCCAAAAGAAAGTAAAACAAAATTGAATATTTCTCTTAGCTTAGGCTAAATAGGAATATTACAGTCCTCCCCTCCAAAATATTGATTGTCCTCAAGAAACTGATAGGGTAAGAGCTATAGTGGTTCTCCTCCTTCATTGATGGCATCATTAAGGATCAAGTCCTCATCATAAGCCAAGTTCTCAACAAGCCAATGCATCATGAATTGTTCCTCCAAGGCCAACACAATATGTGCATAGTCCATTCCTTCAGGAGTGAAAAACTCAACATAAATAAACATAGCTAGAGCAATGCTACATCTAAAACATGTATCATGAAGTTAAGGAAGAAGTTCCAAACCATGTGGTACATACACACTACCCATCCTCTATCCATACAATCCCATAAACATTACAACTATATCATCAACGTATGGAAGCAAGCCTACATATATGCAAACTGAAATCTACACTTGAGGAGGTGGGTCAAAATCCCACATGTGATGCCAGCGCAGTGCATCTCTTGTCTTCATTAGAGCCAGGTGTGGCGAGTGGCATTCCCACCACACTTTTGCTGCATGAGTCACCTTAACATGGCTGAAGGTGTTGCATAACTTTGGTCCCTTTGGGAAGCACCCATCATGAAAAGGAATCTCCCTTTGCACATCAAGGGAGTGGCCAAGTTCAGAATTTCCATTGGCCCCCAACAAACTATGAGATCCACATGATCTCTCACTCCCTTTAGGAGTCATATCTAGAAAAAACATGGCAAAGGAATGTAATAGATCAGAAAATACAACTTTCTTGTCATGATCAAATCCTTTACCATCATAGTCCTTCACACATATGGAGTTGTTCATGAGCATTCCCCTCCTCTCAAGAAAAGGAAGAGTTGGCTGAGATGACTCTTGAAAAGAGTCCGTTGGTTGCCCCAATCCTCCATAGCTATGGCACTCATGAAAGTGCTAATGTAAGTCCTCTTTCATGCCTTCCCAATCAAAACTCTTCATGACCAGGGTATAGATCTTCATTGAATACATATGGTTGAGGAAGAATTCTTCATATGCTCCTTGTAGGATCTTCTGCTTGAGCTTGGAATTTCTAGCCAAGAAGACCTTACCATGATAATAGATGACTCATCCTTGGAATAAGTAGCCCTCTTCTTGATGCATGCCATCTAGTATCATACATGTGTGGAGATCTTTGGAATACTCTACAAGCAGTTGAGATTTCCAATAAAGATCCACTGTTAGGTCCCTATATTACTAGTATAGTCCCTTGTTGTTATTATTGTACCCTTGTAACCCCCATTTTGTTATTATTGTGCCCTTAAATTATTATTGTTAGGTCGGCTAGGATTACATTGTGGCCCACTAGGATTACATTATGGCCACATGGACTCCTATATATAGAAAGGAGGTTTTGTAAATTGTATCATCCAAGAATTGTTCATTTATGTAATGTATTGGAGGTTGCCCCCTCGAAGTGGCTTATTTCTAAGGCATTGATATCTCTTTTCTTCTATTTTTGGAGCTGGTTACAAAACATTTGGTATCAGAGCTTTGGATTCTAGGGTTTCTCTGATCCAAACAAGTCATCGTGGAATTTTCGCTATAACGTTTTTTCTACGAAGTTTCAGAATCTGAAATTTTTAGGGTGCGAATTTGAAATCCTGAGGAAGAGTTTCTAAAAATTTCAGAGCTTGGTTCACAACATTTTCGGAGATATGATCTATGGAAGTTAGGTCTTTTTTTAGGCTCCTAAATAGGTCATCATGGGATTTGCGCTATAACTTGTCTTCTACGAAGGTTTAGAATCAGAAATTTGTATGGTGCGAAGCTAGAATCCTAAGGAAATTCGTCGCAAAATTTTGAGCTCAGAGCTTTGGTTCGCAATATTTTTGGAGATATGATCCGTGGAAGGTAGTGATTTAGGGATTTTTCAGCTCCCGAATTTCATCTCAAAGAGGTGATCGTGGGAAAATTTCAATAACTCTCTCTCTCGAGCATCGGATTGGAGTTCTCCGTAAAAAGTGGTCACAAGCACACGGATCATAGCTTTTTTGCTATCAATTTTACATGCAAAGGATGAAACAAAGGACACGTGGCAAATGCATGTCTTCTACCGAACCAGTCCATAATTAGGTCATTGTGGGAGATTGGACATAACCTTGTCTTGCAGAATCCAAATCAAGTTAGACCTATGGCATTCGAAATATAATTCAGAAGGCTACCTCAGTGCCAAATTTCAGATATTGAAGAGCCGCAATCATAGAGATAATCCAATTTCAATATCGAGCTCCTCAAAAGCAAGAAAAAGGTGTGTATTTTTTTCCGAATTGCATAAGTCTTGTTTGAAAAATCAATTTGAATTGATTCCAAGGGCATATTGTAGAATAGATATCAGTATTGGGTTTTAAAAAATGCCCCATAAAAATAATTCAACACCTATTAAGCCTTCATAAGGCTCTACTATGATTCATGAAGATGAAGAATTGCAACATGATCTATCAAAATTACAAGAGCAAGTGCACCAAATTTCTCTCTCACAAAGAGCAATAAAAAATAAAATGGAAGTTTTGAAGAAAGGTGTGGAAGCAAAGATGGATGGTTGGAAGAATAATATGGATGGTTTGAAGAAAGGCGTGGAATCTAAGATAGATGGCATGGAAGCTGGCATGGAATCTAAGATGGATGACATGGAAGCTAAAATGGAAAACATGAAGAATGATATAAAAGCAGACATAGAAGGTTTGACAAAGTTGATACAAGAAATGTTTCCTAATGGTGAAAAGATAGTAGAGGAAACTCATGATGAGAACAAAATAAATGTTAATCGTGACTTCATAAACTCTAATGTTGGCTGGAAGAACCACCATATTCCAAAAATGGATATGAGGAAGTTTGATGGAAAGGATCCTGTAACATGGATACTACAGATGGAGCAATATTTTGATCTCCATAATGTGCAAAACACACAAAAGGTACGCATTGCAACTTTACATTTAGAACAAAATACATTTGTATGGTATTGATGGCTTTGCTTCCGTAAAAAAATTGTCACTTGGTCAATTTTTACGGAGGAAATGATAGCACATTATGAGGATACAAAGAGCAACACCTTCTTTAGCCAATTGATAAATCTCAAACAAAAGGGTTTAGTGGGGGAGCACATTGAGGACTTCCAAAAATTGAATATAAGGGTAACTGATATTCTAGAGGAGCACAGGATTGATCTCTTCATAGGCACTTTAAAGGATAACATCAAACATGAAGTTTGCGTTTTGGAACCTGATTCATTGGAGAAGGCATTCAGGTTGGCAAGAAAAATTGAATGTAAAATTATGGCGACAAGGAAGCCTACCACTCACTTCTATAAAGAAGGAAGTGTTTCTACGCCTACATTTCCACAACCTACAAGGTTGACACCACAAAAATTGGAAGAAAAAATAGCAAAAGGGCTTTGCTACAGTTGTGATAGCAAATACACTAAAGTTCATAAGTGTGCTGAGAATAAATTATTTTACATAGATTGTGAAGAGGAAGAAGAAAATGAACAAGAAGAGGATATACACCAGGAAACAACCCTATAAGAGGAAGAAATGAATCCGAACATATCTTGTAATGCACTGGCAGGAATTACCACTCCTCAAACTCTCAAGATAGAAGGACATATCAAGAAGAAAAAGGTAATAGTGTTGATTGATTCAGGTAGCACCCATAATTTTATTCATTGTAAGGTAGCCAAGGAATTAAATTGTTTCCTATACCCAGCACCAGAATGTCAAGTGATGGTTGCAAATGGAGGAACTATAAATTGCTCTGGAAAATGCCATAATATCAAGCTAACCATGGGGGAATATGTATTGAATAGTCCAATGCTTGCCATTCCTATGGGAGGTGCCGATGTTGTACTAGGAGTACAATGGTTACAATCTTTGGGGACGGTAGCTTTTAATTTTCAAGAACTTTTCTTGAAATTTTTTTCAGAAGGAAAGGAAGTCGAATTACGGGGTATTGAAGGGAAGCCAGGAAGGATAATAAGCTCTAATGTCATGAAAAAGCTTCTAAAGAAATAACAACGAGGCGTAATTGCACAATTATGCTCACTAGAAGTTCCAACATCAAAATCATCTATTTCTGCAGATCTCCAACAAGTCTGGGACAATCATTCCAAGGTGTTTGAAACTCCCAAAGGACTCCCACCTATTCGTGATCATGATCATGCTATTCATTTGATTCCAGGAAGTGTTCCTCCAAAAATCAGGCCTTATAGATATCCTTACATCCAAAAGAGCGAAATTGAACGTATGATTGCAGAAATGTCAGGGGCAGGTATAATTCAACCTAGTCAAAGTTCTTTCTCTGCTCCTGTAGTATTGGTACACAAGAAGGATGGATTGTTAGTATGAATCTTTCGTCATAAAATATCACTTTAGCTACGCATAACAAATAGCCCTAACATCGATTATGGCTACAAAATATCTTTAAGTCTGCTGCACAAATTTAGATCTAAGCACAAAAAGACATTAAGAAGATAAAATATAATATGGCTCCATGCATCCAATAGACAACTCATTCTCCAAAGTGTTTCTATTTCATTCTCATTTGTTTTGTGTTGCCCTAAGTTGTTGGAAGTTGAGATATCTAGAGGTTGAGAGTGTTAGTATGAATATTTCGTCGTAAAAGATCACTTTATCTACGCATAACAAATATCCCTAACATCGATTATGGCTACAAAACATCTTTAAGTCTGCTGCACAAATTCAGATCTAAGCACAAAAATACATTAAGCAGATAAAATATAATATGGCTCCATGCATCCAATAGACAATACAAGAACAAAGTATTTAAAAGAATGATTTTGTATTATATTAAAGAATGGGGCACCTGAGAGGAAAACAAGAAAGGTGTTTTCTGGTTCTCCTCAGTGGGATGGGTTCTTGGAAGTCCTCAGCGTTTCAGATATAAAATTCCTTTCTCTTATTGGTGTAGAAAAACAAACATGGAACTCAATGAGAGTTCATAAAACAAAAATGGAAAATGGTGACCAAGAGTAGATCCAGAGTGATCTAATGCAATGAAGGTGGCTAATGAATGGGGAAAACCCCCACCATTGCCGCCAAATATTGGGGCGGTCTAGAACTCGGTGCATGAATAAAATATTATTAATCGAATTCTAGAAGCACCTTTTAGGAATATTTTCTTATATTTGTTGGAGGGAAAAGGATTCTTGACTTTGGTCAATTCCTTTATTTATAAATAATAAATAAATAAATGATTTATTTATCATTTTAGGGGAATGATGGGAATATAATTAAATAAATAATGGTTTATTTAATTATTTATGGGTGATTTAGTCAAATTTAACTAAGAATATTATTTAAATAATGATTTAAATAACTTGTTCTTAGGAAGTAAATAAATAAATAAGGATTTATTTAATTAATTTCCTTGTTTTGGGTTAAATATGACCAAATAAGTTATTTTATATGGTGAAAGAAATTTTACTTAGGGTAAAATTGGTCTTACATGGTGTACTTGGGTTCATCTAATAATAATAGGTTAGATGACCAAAAAAATGGTGTAACAGATTGCCCCCCAACGTACAAGTGTTAGGAGCAAATCGTATGACCGAAGTGCGTTGTAAGAACTCAATCACTAAATATCAAAAGGGAAGTGAGAGAGAGAAGTGTAATGTTGTCTGATGTGCTAAAGGACTAGACCTTGAGGAGATGAGACTTACAGGTGCAACAAGTCTCTAGTGTATGAAGTGGTACCTGTGCTAAAGGCGGCGGGGGAGGCATACCTATGCCCGCCGAGACAAAGTACAAAGAATAAGGCGCCCAGAAAACCACAAAACGCAATAATGAAGCATGTGTTGGCCTAAACATGAGCCAGATAAAACATGATGAATTCCACATACATGTGATGCCTGGAATAATCGTCAGGACTTATACAATAATATGGTAGTACATGAGATACAAATACACCCAAATTCCCCTACACGCGGGGAAGGGCTCACAAACTCTAAATGATACGTGCAAATCAAAGAGGCGCCACAAGCGGTTGAGGTTGATATCATCAAATGGGAGGAGCTGCATCAAGGGTGGAAATGAAGTCAACCGGGCATGTGGGGGGCTACCTACAGGGCTACCCCCTCATGAGGGTTGAGACATCTCACACATGCCCAGGAATCACCAATGGTTGTTGTTGCGTTACTGGACCATCAAGTGTATATATCACGATCATGCTAGGAAGAGATCAAACCAAGGTACACTGCCCAGTAGACCTGACTTCTGGAGTAAATGAGCTGATGTCGACAGAAGTAGGTCTGCCATAGGTGAGGCAATAAGGGAACCCCGACTAAGGCACGAGGGAAAATAGTAGAGCGAAGAACAAATAGACACTAATGATGATGAAGAAATGATGAAAGGTCCAAGGGGGACCCGAAAAACATGAGTACAAAATGGTATCTCATGATAGAAATCGACACAAACAAGAATAAATATGGAGGCCAAGCGATGCCCCAAATAAAAGTGTTGTAAGTGAGGAAATCCGATTTGGAGAAGAGGGAAAGAAAGACTTCGTGGGCAACATGTGTCCTGGTGAAGTAGTGAATGAGAAGAACAAACCTATGCTGGCTATCTACAAGGAGATAAAACATGCATTTCGAGTGGGAAATTCTAAGGGTAATATTTCTTAAGATAGAGTACATTGCGAGGATTAGGAAGGGGGTGGCCTTCAAAGTCCTCTAAAAGATATGCTCCCTTCCCAATATCTTTACTGATGATGTAAGGACCTAGCCACAATGATTCGAACATCCCATGACCAAGGGTATCGTGGGCCTAGTCATATACTAGAACAAGGTCACCTTCATGAAAGGTGCGAGGCTGTACTTTTCAGTCATACTGAGTCTTGGTGCACTTTTTGGCCACTTCGAGAGTTTGCAGTGCAATATGACGGTCTTCAGAGGCGTGCTCAAGCATGATAAGTCGTTGTTCTAGAGGTTGGGTATCAGGGAGAAGTTCAACGGCCAAGTGAAGGGAAGGGATTTCACACTCGATTGGTAAGATGGCCTCCTTGCCAAAGACAAAGTGGAAAGGAGTGAAACCGGTGGTGGTTTTAACAGAAGTATGATAGGCCCACAAATAAGGGAAGAGCATGAGATGCCAATTGGTTTTGTGCTTATTCACCGTGCGTTGAAGCATGGTCTTAAGAATTTTGTTAACCACCTCAACTTGACCATTACCTTGGGGGTAATAAGAAGATGAATATTGGTTTTCAAAACCCAATAGGGAGGAGAGCTCATGCCAAATATGATCTTTGAAATGTCGGCCATGGTCTGAGACTAACTGTTTTGGAATGCCGAAGCAAGCAATGACATGGTTAAAGAAAAAGAGGGTTGCAGTGACTGCCGTATTTTTGAACGTAGGCATAGCTTCGGCCCATTTAGTGAAATAGTCAACCGCCACAATGATATATTTGTGGTTACCAGCAGATGGAGGTCGACATTCCATAAATTCGATGGCCCATTTGCAAAAAGGACCAGCTGTGACGACAGGATGGAGAGGAGCAGGAGGAGCTCGCGCCTTGGGGGCGAAATGTTGGCAATTGGAACAGTGTTTGACTGCTTCAATGCAATCACTGAAGAGAGAAGGCCAAAAATACCCCGCACGCATGATTTTTTGGGTAGTGGCGAGGCCAGAGAGGTGGCCACCACAAGCGCCACTATGACAGGCATTTAGGACTTGCTCGGCTTCAGCATGGGTGAGGCAACGACGAAGGACAGTATCTACGCCGCGACGATAAAGGTCATTGCCGATTAAAAGGTAGCGAGAGGCTTGGTGTCGGATACGTCGTCGAGCATCACGATCAATGTGAAGGGTGAACTTTTGGGTTCGCAAGTAATTAAGGATATCACCGTACCAAGGATCGTCGGTGGTGATGGAAAACAAATGTTCATCAGGAAGAGCGTCATTAATTGGAGTATCTTGCATCCAGGTAGGCAAATCATAAATGAGTTCAGCTAGGACTAAACCTTTCTTACTTTTTTGGGTGACAAATTCAAGGTTGAATTCTTGGAGAACAACGACCCAACGGGCGTACTTCCCATTGAGGATGCAGCGACTCAATAGGAAAGCCATGGGGTTGGAATCAGTCACAACCTTGGTGGAACGCATGAGGATATAATGATGCAATTTTTGGACCAAGAACATGACAACTAGTGCTAATTTTTCTTCATGCGATTAGGACACAGGTGGACCGGCAAGGTTCTTACTGACATAATAGATCATGTGTTCGACACCGTTATCATCCTCCTGGATAAGGACACCAGCAACCGAATAGGTGGAAGCGGAGATGTATAGAATGAAATCTCGGTCAAAGTCAGAGGGACGGATCAAGGGAGCGGATGTGAGAGCATGCTTGAGGGCATCAAAATACTCTTGAGCGTATGTATCCCAGAAAAAAGGGGTGTGAGATCGAAGAATTCTAAGAAAGCCATGTGCGGTAGTGGCATAGTCAGGAACGAATCGACGAAGAAAATTAGCTTTGCCTTGGAGACTTTGTAGCTGGCGTAAGGTACGGGGCAGAGGAAGTTCAAGAATGGCTTGAACCTTCAAAGGGTTGAGAGTTATCCTGTCTTTAGACACGATGAAGCCGAGGAGACGATCGGCGGGAACACAGAAGACACATTTCAAAGGATTAAGGCGAATGTTATACTTGCAGCATCGGAGAAAAATCGTACGCAGGTCATGAAGGTGTTGGGCTCGATGTTTAGAACGTGCAGTGAGGTCGTCTAAATAGGCAAGAATAAGATGGGCTAAGTCAGGGAAGAAATACGACATGGCTCGTTGAAAGGTGGCACCAGTGTTTTTAAGGCCAAATGGCATGACTCGGTACGCAAAAGTGCCCCACAGACTAATGAATGCGGTTTTAAGTTGATCAGCACGACGGATAACAATTTGATTGTATTCGGAGAATCCATCCATAAAGGAGAGAATCTCGTGCCCCGCACACTCATCGATGGTTTGGTCAATAAATGGTGTGGGGAAGTTGTCTTTTGGACAAGATTTGTTCAGATCGCGAAAGTCGGTGCAAACACGAATGGTGCCTTTTTTTTTTAGGACGGGAACTGGGTTAGACACCCAATTGGTATATTAAATGGGGTAAATGAAACCAGCCTGCCGAAGCTTGTTGATTCATCTTTGATGGCTTCACGTCTAGAAGGATGGATGGGTCTCAACTTTTGACGAACTGGAATGGCATCATGCCATGTGTCGATGTGATGTTCGACAATGGCAGGATCAAGTCCGGGCATTTCTGAGTATGACCAGGTGAAAACATCACAGAATTATTTGAAGAGTTTCGTGTAGGCTTCAATTTCTTCCGGAGTGCATTGGACACCCATGGTGATATGTTCTTCAATACCTGGCATGACAGAAATGTCAATTTTGATGGTGGGAGAGATATTAGCCATATTTCCTTCTTCGAAAGCGTCAGGTGCAGGGATGGGGTTTTGGAACCAATCAACTTTATCAGGAATGAAGTCTTTGGATTCGAGGGCATATTGGTCATGGGATTGATGTGGGAGGAAATATGCACGATGGTGCATATCGTCCCATGGAAAATCAGGGTTGGTCATGGCTTCCATGATGTCTTCATCGGACTGGAAGATGGGAAGAGAGGATGGAAGAGGTTGACCTGAGGAGGTAGAGGGATGAGACTCTTGATGGTGAGGGGAAGGGCTCATAGGTACGATGTCATGTGAGGTGATAGAGTGAGCAGTTGAATGATGAGGTGAAGCGTCAGGGGAAGGTACTAAGGGGTTGGTATCCAAGAATCGCGGTGATGAGGAAAGGTAGGAAATGGTAGCTGAAGTGTTGGTCATTTCAGTATCAGGAGGAGAAATGGTAATCATGGTAGACAGGGGGTCCAGAGTGAGGGAAGAAGGATTACGGGTGAGGGCGGCTTCGAATTGACGGTATGCGGCTAAAGAAGCATGATACTCATCAAGGCGGGGGCAAAGGTGGGTATAGTGGCCATAGAAATTGCACAATGAACAAGGGTGATTGGTGCGCACGCTCTTAAATTTTGGGATAGAATCTGGTATGGTGACATGGACTTATGGGATGTCGGATTCTGGAAACGTTTCATTAACCATGGTCTTGAGAGGTGGTAATTCAGGACAGGTATGAGTGGCATGACCAACAAAATCACACAGAGCACACTGGATGGGATGCTTGGGAGGTCGAGGAGGGGCAGGGTTGGGCAGGGTAGGTTTGTCCTTCGACGCCCCCCTGCGAGCTTTGCCATTTTTACTCGAAGTGGTTGCAACAGGAGGCGGTGCTTGTTGGGGTGATTAAGGTACCGGTGTAGCAAGAGAAGTCGTGGGGATTGGTTGAACTAGGGTCAAGGTAATATATGGTTTAGGTTGACCTGGCGGAGTGGTGGCTGGAGGGTCAAGATACCAGACGGGTATACCCAAGGTCAAGTTGGGGAGGGATAGGGTGGCCAAGGTAGGGACCGAATAAGCTCTGGGAGGGGAAGCGAGGAAAGGGATCTGACCAGCATGGAAATGGCCAGGAGGAATGGTGCCAAGGGGGTGGATTTCAGGTGAAATCGACCCATGAGGAGTGGTGGTAGAAGAAGATTCAGAAGGAAGAAGGGTGGCTAACGGGAGCGAAGGGCTAGGAGCTCGTTGAGGTTGAGGTTGCTGACTAGCCAAAGTGGGCTCTGTAAGGTTAGCCCAAGATGATTACATCATGCAAACATTCGCCAAGTTAGGATCAGAGACAGGAGGGGAGTCGAAAAAGGTGCCAAGCAAGGAGGAGTCTTTGTAGATGCTGGGGGAAACACTGGTCAAAGAATCAACAGTTTGCTTGTTGGTGACAGTAGAGATGGTGGACTCAGGGGAGGTCTGAGATTTTGGTTCATGGTAAGTCAATTGGTCAATGGTGACAATCTTGCCATTATGAGGGAAGAACATCTTGTGGTGGACTGCGGATGGGATGGCAGACATGGCATAGGTGTAACTACGCCCCAAAAGGATGTTGTAGTCAAGAGGGGCGTCGATAACTTCAACGTCGACACAAACAGTCTTGCCGGCAAGGGTGATAGGATAGTTACAGAATAGGCCAATGGGATGGGAGGCATGGCCATCCCATGCACGAAGGGTGATGGTGGAAGGGGCCAGTTCAGGGGATCTGAGTTGTTTCCAAACCGAAGCGGACATTACGTAGGTAGATGCCCCCTCATCAATAATACACCGAGCAACATTGGCGTTTCGGATTTTGACCGGGATTTGGAAAGAAACCGAAGGAGGGAGAGGGGGATGGTCTGACTAACGGGCATCGAAAACAATCAATTGGTCATCGGCAGGATCTACAGCACCCACGACAGATAGGAGAGCCCTCTTTTGAGAAGGACATGACTGGAGAAGTTTCAGTGTTGAAATGGCAGCGGGAGATTGGGCCAGATAATCTACTATGTTGTATGAATGGGCAGCCCGATGAGAGGCAGCATTTCAGCGTAATGGTCCCTTAGGAGTCTTGGGATTAACCTCAGCTTTGGGCGGAGGGAGTTGCAAGGGACCATTGGGTGTCAATAGAGGCTCTGTAGGACCTCACAATGGAGAATCGGAGACAGACGGAACAGGAGGTGTGGAATACTGACGGGAGCGAGTTTGAAGGTTGAGGTCGACGGTGAGAGATGGGTCAGAAGCCATCATAAGAATCTGGTAATCAGAGGAACCAGAAGGGGAAGGTTGGGTGTTTACCGGGGCATGAGGTGGTTGAGGGGCCACGAATCTTTGTTGAGGGAAAGGATCGGTAAACACAGCAGGTAGAGAAGTCGCTGGGGCAGGGGGGACAGTAGGGGAGGAGTGTTGTCCCTGTATGGTGGCTTGAGAATCCCACATCTGCCACATTTGTGGTAATAAGAGACAATCATGAGTGTAATGACCATAAACACCGTAACACGAACAGGGCTTATTGGTGCGAAGTGGCCTGTTCGGCTTGCGCTGAGAACCGTGTGGCTGGTTAGCAGTGTGAGGATCAATACTAGAAGGATTGGGTCCACAATTACCAGGGCACTAGATTTATTGCCTTTCTTCTTTCTTGGAGAAGGGAGAAAATTAGGTGCCCCCTGATGTGCAAAAACTTGCCCTAGAGGGGGTAATAAGTGCGGTTGCATAGGTGGAAAAGGCAAGGGAGTGGGTGGTCCAAATGTTGGGGGAGCCAGGACACTAGGTTGTGAATACGGATAAGTAGCAGTGAGGTAAGCAGGAGGGTGGGAAAAAGGAGGAGGCATGCCCTATCCTGAATACATGCTACCGGGAGGGGAAAAAGTGCTAGAGGGGCTGGCCCCTGGAGGGTAACCATGGCCCGGAAGAGGTTGGGCAGAGTTATGTGACAAGGCTCCAACGATACCGTCGACAGAGTGAGATGCCCCCGAGGCGTGAGGGTCACCGGGCTTGGGAAGGTCAGGAAGGACGGTATAAACATAACCAGATTGGGCATAAATAAGGTCATATTTCAAAGCTATTTGGAGGGCGGCTTCTTCGATTTGGGGAAAATGGGACGCGACATCCTTGCCACTGGGAGGTAAGAGAGAGCAAAGGAACCAGTCCATATAAACTCGATCTTCAAAGGAGGGAGCACGACACAAGCTCCGTCTTCGCTGCCATTCCTGGACATGAGCACAAAGGCGGGTCGAAGATGATTGGTGGAAAGAAGTTAAGAGTTCAGTTCCAGTTTCGTATCGGAGGGGGAGCTGGAAATAGGATAAAAAGGCTTGGGAAATGGTCGCAAAGGTGGTATGGGAAGAGGTGGCTCGATCAACATACCATTTGGAAGCTTCGCCAGTAAGCGTGCGTTGGAACAAACTATGATGGATGGAGTCATCAGTGATGGAACTGGAGGAACACCACATGTGGAAATATCGGATATGGTTAGAGGGATCTTCACTACCAAGGCCTTCGAACTTGGGAATGTCGGAGGGGAGCTTGGTTGGCATAGCAGGCCAACTAACATCGTGGCGAATAGTATCATTGATTAGCTTATTGAATTTGGGGAGACTAAGGCCGGCCATATAAGGGAGCAATGGGGCAGTCGAGGTAGGTCCCGAGATGGTTCCACTGGAACAGACCCAGCAGTAGTACTGGGGTTGCTGCTGGTAGTAGGCCCTAAAGTAGACATGGTAAAAGTGACAGGGGGAGAACCAGGAGTAGGGGGAGAACCCGAACAATCAGAGGAAGAGTCGGAGTGCGGACTCGGGGGAGGACTTACTCGATGACGACGGGAGGGAGGAAGTCGACCAAGCGGAAACTGAGGGTGAAGGCCAAGAAGTCTCTGAGAAAGGCACCTTGGGGGCGCAATGATGACGAGAAGAAGAAAAACCGACAAGGGCAAGGAGAGACAAAATCAAGTGAGACCAAGGGCAGAAAGGTGCAGTGACAATTGATTTTAAAGTCTTTGCCAAGCGGTGTTAACCATGTGCTTCTTCACTTAGGGTCAGTGTGTGGCATGCGTTAATTTTAATTGTTTAAACCCAGACGTTTTGGGAGTAAAAGAAAAAGTGTGCTGTGTAACTGAAACTAAATCTGTAGTAAATAAGACGAAAAGAACAGAAAATGAACAGCTACCAATGCATCAATCTAACCCCAGAAGGCGGGTCTCTCAAAACTAGTTTATAAGAGGGAAAAAACTAAGCAAAGCACGCTAAAAAGAGGCCAATAGATCAAATGTCGGGAGGGACTGGGATCTAAAGGAGAAATTTGCTGAAAAGTGGTGCAGAGAACAGCAAAGAGGCAGAGGCAAGGTTGTTGTTGAAAAGGAGGAGATCAGCTAAAACTAGAAGAGACAAGGCAGTGGCCTTAGAAATTAACCCAAACAAAACAATATGAGGTTATTTGAGAGGGAGAAGAGTTGATCTAAAAGGAGCTGAAACAGAGGTATCAGATCTGAGAAAAATAAGGCTGAAACTGTGAAAATTCATACTGCTGAAATATCAAAGACTCTCCCACAAAAAGTGGAGGGTACTAGAGCCCTAAGGGGCAAGATTCCCTCTTAGTTGAGTAAAGCAGTAAAGAAACAGGTCTAAACGGGCAGAGACAGAGGTTGGAAAACCCTGACAGAAGCTTCAGACAAACCCAGAAAAAGTGCTGGAAAATTTGCAAAAAAAGGGCAGGTCGCAGGTTCTGACCTGATTTCAGTCCAGGTCGCAGGTTTGGGGCAGAAAAGTGCATCCTCAAGCTCAGGTCACACTTTTTGGACCAATAAGTGCGACCTGCAGATCTGGCTGTCTCAGCGGCAGATTTCAGAAAAAAAATTTGTCTCAGCTGCGGCTGATGTCTGTCACCTGCGCAATAAGGCTAGAAACAAATGGAAGTTAAAAATTTGACTGTTTGAGGGTTTTAGGGGTGAAAAACACCATAAAAATAGGGAAAATAGAAAATGGAAGAGAAACCCTAGGGTTTGAAACAGCTGGATATGCAGGAATAGATAAAACGATAGCGGTCGTAAAATAAAACTCGTGTGGAGTCGCCAATTGTTAGTATGAATCTTTCGTCGTAAAAGATCACTTTAGCTACGCATAACAAATAGCCCTAACATAAATTATGGCTGAAAAATATCTTTAAGTCTGCTGCACAAATTCAGATCTAAGCACAAAAAGACATTAAGCAGATAAAATATAATATGGCTCCATGCATCCAATAGACAAGACAATAACAAAGTGTTTAAAAGAATGATTTTGTATTATATTAAAGAATGGGGAACCTGAGAGAAAAACAATAAAGGTGTTTTCTGGTTCTCCTCAGTGGGATGGGTTCTTGGAAGTCCTCAGCGTTTCAGATCTAAAATTCCTCTCTCTTATTGGTGTAGAAAAACAAACATGGAACTCAATGGGAGTTCATAAAACAAAAATGGAAAATGGTGCCCAAGAGTAGATCCAGAGTGATCTAATGCAATGAAGGTGGCTAATGAATGGGGAAAACCCCCCTATTTATAACGAAATATTGGGGCAGTCTAGAACTCGGTGCATGAATAAAATATTATTAATCGAATTCTAGAAGCACCTTTTAGGAATATTTTATTATATTTGTTGGAGGGAAAAGGATTCTTGACTTGGGTCAATTCCTTTCTTTATAAATAATAAATAAATAAATGATTTATTTATCATTTTAGGGGAATGATGGGAATATAATTAAATAAATAATGGTTTATTTAATTATTTATGTATGATTTAGTCAAATTTAACTAAGAATATTATTTAAATAATGATTTAAATAACTTGTTCTTAAGAAATAATTAAATAAATAAGGATTTATTTAATTAATTTCCTTGTTTTGGGTTAAATATGACCAAATAAGTTATTTTATATGGTGAAAGAAATTTTACTTAGGGTAAAATTGGTCTTACATGGTGTACTTGGGTTCATCTAATAATAATAGGTTAGATGACCAAAAAAATGGTGTAACAGAGAGGAAGGCAATTCTGAATGATCTGGTGCACTAATGTTCTGCTCGTTTTCCTTCTCTGTTTGGGTGACTTCATCTTCGTTGTATAAAATAAAGGAATCTAGATCTGAATGGGTGGAATAAATAGGAGTGTTGTGAGGTTTGTCCTTGCTTCTCACCATGTATTTCATGAGGGTTTCCCTATATAATATTCTGGTTTGACCAAATACTGGTACGGTGGCATAAGACATGTCCATTTGAAGGCTGCCTGGGATCTTAGCCCCCCATGATCTAGATAAAAGCATGCCATATTTTGGGGGAATGTCAGCTACTACTACATCCATTACAAATTTTTTAGCAGGAATTTGGGATAAGTTAACACACAAATCTTTAATTAATCCCAAGCATTTGACCTTTATGGAATCAAAGGAGTACAGGTCTTTGTAGGGTCTAGTAATCTCTAAGCCTAAGCTTTCTATTACTACTTTAGGCATAAGGTTGTGTGATGCTCCTGAATCTAGCATGGCATTGTGTAACACTTTTCATGTATGTTTAGACTGACATAGAAGGGAGGCACATCCCCTTCTTGATATTTTCCTTCAATTTTTGGACCAAACAACAACTCTGGCTTATCATCTGTTAAGTTCAAATTAGCAGTATCAACATGTATATTCAGATCTTTTAGGACCTGGTCTCTATACACTTCCTGGGTCACTAATTCAGCCAGAGGTATGTTAATTTTAATCTTTGCAATCTCTCCCTCAAGGCTGAAAGGAACTATTGCTTTTGTTGTATTTACATCTATTTTCTCACTTATGTTTCTTTCAACAATTTTGACTTGCTGGGTTTTATTAGGACTGTTAATCTGAGTTGTTTTATCAGGGCCACTAGCAGAGGTACTAGGTCAAATCTATTCAACATTTGGCTGGCTGCCTTTCTCTTTGTTTAAATCAGCCCTTTTGGCTATTGTGATAGTTTTGTTTGTTGTCTTTTTAGTCTGATTTTCTGTACCTTTCCTAACAGCAGAGCTAGTGTTTTTTTCATTTGGAATATCTATGTTCCCTTTGCTTCTTAGACCATAATGTTTGTGTACCTCCATGATTGCATTTTCAAACCCCAATCTATAATCTTCAGACTTCTCATGTGTATCTTCCTCTGGTTCTGAAGAGAAGAAACCTTGTTCTTCTTCAGTGAGGAAAACATCATCCCCACTGTCTGATCCAATCAAGTTCACATGGTTTTCTCCCAAATTTTCAATCTCCCTTTCTTCCTCTTGATCTACGTAGTTTTGTTGGAAGGGAGGTCTATTTGCTGATCATTGTCTCTTTGCCTATCCTGATTATTTTCTCTTCTAAAGTTCTGGTTCCTGTTTCTATTTTGGAGGTTGTTTTGAGGTTCTCTTGGTGGCACTCTATCATTCAATTTTATCTTCTCAAGCATTCTCTCCATCACCTTCACTAGGTTGTCAATTTTGGTATCAGAGGACGAGGTTGAGGGTGCGTAACCATCTTTATAAGTTACCCTCTTCTATGATCTTAGCCTAGCTCTTTTTTCAATTAATTTTGCTTCCACACTCACTGCTCCCTTCTGCATGTCTTCTAAAGTTGCATAATCTCTTTCCCTCAGCTAATAGGCCATATCAGCATAGAATCCCTCAGGATATTTTACCAAGGCCATGCCTTGGGGAGGTTTCATGTGCGGTGGAAGGGAATTGTAGACGCTGTTAAACCTAGTGGAGTAATCATGGACACTCTCTCCTTGATTCCTTTTCAGGCTTTGATACTCTGCTAGTATTTGGAGAGGGTTGCTTTTGACTTCCCATTTGTTTATGAATGCTTGATTTAATGAGGGAAGGTCATGGATGCTATTAGGAGTTAAGCCTTTAAACCACTTCTTTACTTCTCCTCCTAAACTTTGAGCAAAGATGCTCATTTTAACAGTCTCATCATCTATCTCCATGTAATCAAATGCATCTCCCATTCCGTCTACATGTTGTTGAGTTGTGGTAGATTCTTTTCCAGTGAAATGGGGAATTTTAGATTGATAGTCATTCGGTAAGGGAACCAAAGGCTGTGGTAACACTAATGGGGCATACCATGCTGCCATGGCTAGAAAGAAAGGTGGATTTACAGTTGGTGGATTTACAAGAGGGAAAGTGGGTTGCAATGGAGTGTTTTGGGTAGTGGCAGCATGGATTGGAGTGGAAGAAAAACTTAGGCCGGAAATCTAGTTTTGAGCAGATTGGTTATGAAAAAGGCTAAAGTGGTGGAGAAGCTATGAATCGGGAGGAGTAGAGGGTGAAGCTTCCCTACTAAAGCTCTATTGCAATCCTGCGGTTTCAAGGTCAGTTTGGTTTAGATCACTTTGAGATCTGGTTCTAAAGATGTTCTTATTATGATGTAAGTCAAAGTGTAAATCTTCCAAGACAGCAAGGTTTTCAGGGAGAGATTTTTTTCTTGGAATGTTTCTATCAGCAGCTAACTTTCCATCTCTAGAATTCTGCCACATAATTCTCTCTGGATTTTCAACTATTGTAGGAGGATTAGGGTCTGAATAGGATCTAGTGTGGATCCTATGTGAAGCTAGACTGTTTTCAAAAATGAGAGAGGCTAAAGTTTGTAGGGATTGTTTGAAATTTTTTCCTCTCTGAATGTCTCATCTAATATGGGACTAGGCTTCTCAACTTCTTCAAGGCTGCTTAACACAGTCCTAAAAAGGTCTGGAGACCTAGATGGGTAATAGGCCTAATGGGGCTAATGGAGTCGCCAGGTGGAAAATTTTTAGCTTTTTGTGAAGGTAAAATTGTTTGATGGTTCCACCACCATGTTTATTATGAATCCAATCTGAGATATTTTCACATTTTGAACACTTTTTGGTTATGAGAGTGTCCTATGTCTGATCTTACACTTGCCTAAGGTGCTTAAACAAATAGAGTCTCCTCAATGGCTTAGTAACTGATTTTCTTAGAGATTTGTAGGACTAAAGAGTTTATAATAGTTTGTTAGGCTATCATAGATTCAATAGGTCCCACCGTGATCGCCATTATGTTGGGGTTCCTATTTTTTGGTAGATTGGCTAACCAAAAGACAAGACAACATCAAAACCACTTTGGGATCTCAGGATCTAGCCCTCCTGGATCCAGAGAGGGGTCTCTCTATGTTGTTATAATGATATGTCTTGAAAGCTTTAGTAGTTGATTTTAGGCTAGTTATGATGTGTAGGATTGTTTGTTTTGTTTGTTTGGTTGGACAAATGTGTTTCATGTGGTATAGATAGAGCATGGGAATCTACAAGCCATTGGGCAATGGAGTCATGTGAAAGTCCCAAATTTTTGACTAAGAAGGAGGGGAAACCAAAGGGAAAATCTAACTTGGTCAAGGATCTGTTGAATAATATAGGTGAAATGGGATGAACATTAAGGACTACGAGTGAAAACAAGCTAAACCCTTTCACAATGGCTTACAAGATTTGGGGAACGCCCTATTTCCTCCAGTAAGCTCATTGCTTTGGACTTAATCAATATAAACACTCAAAGGAAGGATAAATGCAGAGTAAACCCTCTTTAATAAATAATAGGATTCGGGGAATGCCCTATTTCCTCCTACAATTTACTGCTGAGGGCTCAATCAATAGATACATACAATTGCATTCAAATAAGAGGGAACACCTTAGACAACTAGGACTGCAATTATAGGGACCTTTAACACAACAATTACAATAACGAACGGAGGGTATGATTGAAACAAGTTCCTCTATCGAACTGCAAGCATTAATAATTAAAGGGATATTTCAGATACAATATTCAGTGGTAAAGAAAGAGGGAACGCCTAAACATTCTTTAGCACAACCAAATTAACCATTTCTGAAATAAAACAAACTGAATATTCAAGAGAGATATTAGACTACCATGTCATATTCAGTAGTAGAAAACATACAAACAGTGAAGGATAAACAGGTCAGAGGTGCTTCTAAGATACATTTCTCTGCCTAAACTTTTTATCCTACTGTAAGTCAAAGCATAACGGAACAAAGTGATAAATGGGAAATAACATTAACAATAGAGATTACTTCACCATAACCAGGCTCAGGGATCCAATGGTTCAACCTCCTTCATCAACAGAAAACGCAGAGACTTCCACACTCTTTCAGAACACCATAGCTTCTTCAAAGCAGCAATATGTATTACTTTAGAATTCACAAAATTCCAACCTTTTACAATGAGACTTCGAAGAGTCTTTATAGGAAAAATGAGGAAAGTAGGTGAGGAAAGTTTTGAATTATCATTCAGAGATAGGAGAGAGCATTCGAATGCTCCATGCTGTGTCATAAACATAACATTAAATTTAGACAGGTTTAATAACTTTGTAGCTTGTTGAGACCATTTTGATATGATAGAAATCACCCACAAGGTGTCCTTGAGAGGAAAAACCATTTGGAATGGTACTTTTATCTTCTTGGTGTGAGTTAAGTGTAGTAGCTTCCCTGGTGAAATAATTGCTTGGCAGGCCTTTGAGCGTGGAGATAGGCTACGTCTGTGTCAGTCAACGTTCTGCACTAATAACTGCTCTGTCTCTTTGTACTTCAACCTGTTTTAACTCTGTTTATGTTTTAACTTTGCTTTATTACTCGATCCGCTTCTGTACTGATACCCTTTGGAATTTTTTTGTGGCTTTGAGATTGCCATCTGAACCTTTGTGTCACCTCTGTGACTGTAAAAAATTAATTCCTTCATCGGCCATTAAAAACCTACAAACATACGATAAACATGTTAAGAAATCCATGCGGGCCTGGTTAGACGGCTTCAGGGGCTCGTGGAGATGGAGGAGCATTGATGGAAATAGTGAGCGCAGCGGAAAAATGGGGAAAAAACACTGGCAGAGCAGCTAACCAAGTGTTTTGGAGGTTTGAGCACGAGGATAAACTAGGACTGTTAGATCAGGATGATCTACGGTGGAGATTGTCCGCTGAAGTCGTTGGAGAGGTTATATGAATGGAGAATGAAATGGAAATGTGATATAATGTGGGTTGTTGGATTAGAACGATCAACGGTGGAGATCTTTCGATGGGATCATATGAAAGATCGGGTCAATCACAAATGGACCGGGTTATGGTATGATAAGAGCCGTCCGATCTCAGATATCGACGGCCAGGATTAAAAGAGAAATTATGCTGCGGAGGGTGGTAAGGCGGAAAACCGGAATGGTTTTCGCGCAGCGTTTAAGTGGTTTTGGATTTTGGCCAAAAAAACGTGATACCATACAATGATTTCCACGTGGAAAACTAAAATCGCCCATTTCACGTTTTTTTTTAAGCATTAAACCTTGGGCACAGAAAAAATGCGAAACATGGTTTCAGCCGTCGGATCATGGAGGTTTAGATCGAACGGTGCGGGTTGCACGCGATAGGAGGTAAGATGCATGGGCGGGACATATGGGTAGGCTCAATGGCGAGTTAAATCCTGACCATTGGATTTTGGAAACGGACGGTCGAGATCTGTCGATGGGGAAGAAATGAGCAGGGCGAGGTTTGATGAGCAGAAGAAATGTGGACCAACCGATCAGACTTGATCGACGGCTGAGATTCAATCGGAGGTCAGGATGATGAAGAATTATGAGCGGAGCGCGATGAGATCCTGGCCGTTGGTTCTTGTGGATTTCAACGGTCCAAATCAAATCAGTGGGATCGGGTGATGGGCTCTGCGAACAAAGCACGATCGAATCCTGACCGTTGGTTCTTGTGGATTCAACGGCCAGGATTAAATTGGGGAGTCGCACATCGGAGGTGAAAAAGTGAACGGGACTTTGGATTTGCGACGTGCGATTAAGAGCTGGCCGTTGGATCAGACAAGAGATCAACGGTGAGGATTGAATCGAAGGGTGTAATGAAGGAGGACTATGGGCAAAGCGTGATTGAATCCTAGTCATTGGTTCTTGTGGATTCAACAGTCCAGATCAAATCGCGGGCGCGAGTGATGAGTGAAGCAGAGCACCAATGGAGCGACACGATGGAGCGCTGGCCGTTGGATCTGAAAAGATCGATGGTGGAGATTTGATCGGCGACTAGCGCAAAAGCGAAAAAGGGAAATGAATATGTAAATCACGATTGAATCCTGGCCATTGGTTCTTGTGGATTCAACGGTCAGGATTAAATCGACGATAGGAGGAGAAGGGGGCATCGCATCGAAAGATTTTGGAAGAACAAAGGAAAAATCAGGAAAGTAAGCTCCGATTGTGATTAGCGATAAGGGCTAGCACCCGGTTATGGCTCTGGGTTACATGCGGAAAAGGGGCTAGGACCAAGGCCGAAAATGGGCTTAAGGCCTTAGTGTAAAAATGAAGATTTTCAAGGATTTCAAAGGGTTTTTTGAGGAAAATGGAGGTTCCAATAGGAGTAAAGATGGGATTTTAAACCTTATAAGGGATTTCACAAGGCTTGAAGGTGATTTAAGGTTTTAAACCTTATAAGGGATTTCACAAGGCTTGAAGGGGATTTGAGGCTTTTGGAGGCTAAACGGAGGGCTAAAAGATGGGAAGAAGGCTTTATGAAAATGAAGGGAAATAAGTGGACATGGGCAGTTTCAGTGGCCTTTGGAACAACATTATTTGGTAAATCAGCATGGCGTTAAGATGGAAACAGTAGTGAAGATGAACCTCCAGGATAGGACAAACATAAGACTTCAAGGATGATAGATTTTCAAAGGAAATAAATCTCCTGAAGGCTTCAACACAAATTTAGCCACCCTTTAGCATAACAGAATTTATAGGTGGCTAACAAATCACATCATATTTAAGAGAAAATTCGAAGGTTCAAGCAGTGGAATATCACATTGAGCATCAACAAGAAGTTCTCCAACTCTTAAAGGACAACCTAAATTTGGCACAAAATCGAATGAAACAACAGGCAGATCAACATCGCAACAAGAGAAGTTTTGATGTAGGAGACTGGGTATTTTTACGGCTACAACCATACAAAAAAATGTCCCTCAAGCAAGCTATGAAGGATAATAAATTATCACCAAAGTACTATGGTCCTTACAAGGTGTTGCAAAAGATTGGTACTATGACAGACAAATTGGAGCTTCCTGCTTCTTCACGAGTGTATCCAATTTTTCATGTTTCATGCATAAATAAGTTTATAGGTGAAAATTTTCCAGTTCAAACAATATTTCCAAAACTTGATGAGGAAGGAAAAATCATATTGGAACCTGAAGCGGTCACGGAAACAAGAACTCGACAACTATAGAATCGATCAATTTCATAGTATCTGATCAAGTGGAAGAACTTACCCACTGAAGATTCTACATGGGAGGATGAGAATTACATATTTAAGCACTCCGTATTACCTAAGCATTGATAATGCACACTTGTCACTTGAGGGTGTTAGGTCCCTATATTACTATTATAGTCCCTTATTGTTGTTAGTGTAACCCCCTTATTGTTATTATTGTACCCTTGTAACCCCCATATTGTTATTATTGTGCCCTTAAATTATTATTGTTAGGTCAGCGGGGATTACATTGTGGCCCCATGGACTCCTATATATAGAAAGGATGTTTTGTAATTTGTATCATCCAAGAATTGCTCATTCATGTAATGTATTGGAGGTTTCCCGCTCGAAGTGGCCTATTTCTAAGGTGAAGTGGCTTATTTCTAAGGCATTGATATCTCTTTTCTTCTATTTTTGGAGTTGGTTTCACAACAAATGATCATAATGATAATGTCCAAATAAGCTTGAGGTCAATTGTATTTATAGGTTTCCAATGGTATCCAATTTCCTATTAGGGTTGACCTGTCCTTTTGTTCACATGTGGGCTTTAATTCAAAAATACACTTTCCGTTGTCCAAATTGAATGCTTCAATAGTAAAAAATGGTCCTCTCAAAAAGAGGAATCTCATCCCATGGTTGGAATTTGTCACTGAGCTTCCAAATTAACATTGCCTTTCAGCTAGAGATAAATTCCAACTACATCATGTAATCATTGCAAGTATCCTGTCATCAAATCATGTCTTATCTCAAGTATTTTGTTATCAAATATCATCATTGGTCATCTCGATTCATCTCTTCTTAACCCTGATTATCTCTTGATTTTCTCATATGTTGAACATTATCGAATATAAAAGAAGAAGAATTTGACATTGGAGGGGAGCCTAAGCTACCACCCTCTATCCATTGGGGAGCCACTACTACAACCTAGAATCACTACCAACGGGGAGCCCAATGCTATCACTTGGGAAACATCAAAGAGAATATCATGAGGGAGCCTTTCTCAACTTGGAACCACATCGGGGGGGAATATTAACCTAGAAGCCATTGAAAATGGGGAAGGTCCTATTGGACACTCTCACCTCATGTCCATGACATTGGGGAATGTCCTACGAGACACTGTCACACCATGTCAAGAAATAGGCAAGATAACAATTACCAAGCAAGGATCACAACCATCCCATGATACAATCAATGGGTGAGATACCACTTGTTATACGAGGTAAGGATCATCACGATCCTATTTCCTCTTCATCTTACCAACAATGACACTCAATAGTCACGTGGTAGAACACCCGCATCATAATCAACTTCAGTTATACACCTCCAAGCACTTTCTCAAGCCTTCATCATACATGGTGCAGTATTCCCAAAAAACCCAGCTTGTGGGTATGATGCCAACTGGGGAAAAAATGATACCTTATTCATCCTCCCTCTCACTTATGAAACAACCACAAGACTAAGCTTCTATCATACAACAACATTATATGAATATATAAATATATCTCAGTCCTAAATGAATATGGGATTCTCTACCAATCATAACCCATTCTTTATTATCACAATGTATCACTATCACATCCAAAAACTATTCAAAATAACTTTCCAAATATTTTCTTCAACCTGCCTTACATCTACCCATGCTGGAAACATTGTACTCAACCTCACTCGTGATTAGAGAAATATACTTTTCATCTAACATATCATGGAATATATCACACTAAAGAAGCAACTAGATATACTCATCTCATCAATAATGATCCCAAACAACATCAGTACATCCATGAAATCATATATCATCAAAAAAAGTGATCATCCTATACAAATATCTTGAAGGGTGCTCATCAGAAACCCAATGTGTATGAAGTGGCTCAATCATGAATTGACTTAATTTTTTCTTTGAAAAATATATATCTATATGGATGTTACAAGTATCATCAATGCTCCAATAAATTGTTGGTTTCCAAGTAAGGTCCAACAATATCTCTGCATAACTTCTTGAAATTTAATTCCATCGAGATGTCCAAGGATTTGCATTCCTACTTTCTGAAATTTCTTCAATACCTTCATGATATATTTTCCTTTTCCAAAATCCATCGTGCCAATTTATACATTTCAAACTTCAGATGCCAAATGCCTCTTACTTTTATCATCAGAGGCTCGCAACCTATCAATAATATACCATTAATATATAAAACCAAAATCAAAGGCATACCTTGGACCACTTTGAAGTAGAGGATTAGATTGGCACATCTTCCTGGCTTCACCATATAACTGTCAAAGCGCACATACTAGGTTTGGGAAGCTTGCTTCAAACTGTACAATTTCATCTATAAATATTATATTGATCAAACCAATATACTTAGCCTCACATAAATCAATATTATGCAATAAAATCAACTAAGTTGGCTTATCAAGCCTTAGATGCTAAATGTTGGTCACTTTAATTGCTTATTAATCTAAACAATCAAGTGCTACATAAATTTTCAACCCAGGGAAGTCTATTTATTTCAAAGGCAATCACACACTGTATATGCTCAATCTCAAAAGCAATGAAAAGTTGTAGTAAAAATTACACTAATCACACCTTGCTCCAAAAAAACTGAAGTTCTACTTGAGTTACAGTAAAGACAATCCTTCTATTGCAGACAATCACCAAAAGAATCCTGGATTACATTAAAAAGACAACAATCTAGGAAAGGAAACCAGTCTGCAGAAGAAAAGACCATTTATGCTATAACATAGAACAGGACCCTATTCCCCAAGTAGGAATCTTCAGCACCTGTTTCTGATTACCACGCTTTCACAAACTCATTTTGTAAACAAGATTAACAATTAAAATAATCCACAATTACCTAGGAATGAATTGTATGAAAACAATGCAACAATTAATGGAAACAGAGTTTCAGTAATAGATAACAGAGTTCCAATACTGCATAAATGATTTCAACAAACAGAGTTTAACAAGGCGTAAATGAAAATAACTGTTAACACACTACGGAAATAAATGGGTGAATCTTGTGAAGAAGGTGGGCCCTTTCCTTCTCACAAGATTCCCCAGAAGAAGGAATTAAAACAAAATTCTTAGAACAAGCTTTTATTCATCTGTCAAATGTAACATATTACAAAGGATTCACATCCTTCTCTGTAAGTCTCTTTCAAAATAATCCTTCCCTCATCTCTAATGTTCTCTAATGCTGATGTCTCCTCTTTTTAACGAGGATACATCTATTACAATTGATTACATTATAGAAATCCTAATCTCATCCCAATCTGATCTTCTATACTGAAATAGGATGTTCTGTTCTTCCATAGCAAAATGTTGTTACAATGGTTACGATGGTACTGGCTTCGAGGTGAAATTGTTTCGACCAGTGTAACAACTCCTTTACTTATCTTTTCTTGTTGTTGTCGTGCTTGAAATACTGCTTCAGAATCGAAAATCATGGGTTGTTTCAGCAACAGGATTTGCGTACTATTTTGACTTTGGAAGAATGGATGAAAGTGATAATATAGGCTTTAAATATGGACTGGAAAAGAGTGGAATGATAGCAAAATTTATGGTCAAAATGGTACATTATAGAGTCCTAACATCCCCCCCAACTAAAAAGGTTGCATATCTTCAGGCAACTTTAATCTGAATCAAAGTCCGAATACTAGATTTTGGCATGCAAGTTACTTAGGCAGTAGCTATGGAAGGTACTTTCTGTTGAGGCTCTGAATCCTTGCGCATTTTGCAATGTTTGCCAGGCTGCTGCTTCATCCTTGTTGGCCAACCTATGATGAGCATGATAATCCTCTGCTAGCATCCACAAAATAGGAAAATGAAAGTGGTATCCTATCCATTTTTCAACACATTGTTGGACACATTTGATGTAATTGGGTATTATAGAGAATGCAATTTGAAGATTAGTAGGACTAAAAGGATTATACTCCTACTTTTCCTTAGAATATTGTTTCCAAAACATATTATTTTCTCTCAAGGCAACAGTTTCTTTGGCTTTAATAAAATGGTGACAATCCTAGAGTATTGAAGCCTGTAATTGCCGTATATGTTCAGTCATCTCTGGTTTCTTCAAAAATTGATAATACTCTGCCACAAAGATGGCAGGGTTCTTTGGTTCTGGCCGTATCCAGAGAAGACGATTATCTTCATTATGCCTGGCTGCAAGAAAAGTAGTCTGCGTAATCTGATTAGCAAGGAAAGAGGCAAATGCCCTGATCTGAATGTCGCCAACAAGAGGGTTAAGATTAAACCTTCTGTTTTCAAGGATGGCTTCATTGTGAAGATACAATTCACACAATAAGTGTTGATCACTGGTAGAGGCTTCTGCAAATTTTTTCACAAACTGTTCGGATGTAAGCACCTCATGAGGTCTTCCATCTTTGATTGCTTTCATTTGAAAGAAAGCAAGGTGTTCTGTGAGGAATAGAGAGTAATTTAGAGAAGGTTTCCTAGCAGCCAATAATTTTTGTGCCAATTCAAACACCAGGAGTAGTCTGCCTTTTAGCTCTTTATTCTCCTTCTTATGAGCCCTAGATTGCTGGAGTTTTTGCTCCAAGATCTCCCAGTTTGAATAAATATGATTCTGCCAAACTAATTTGTGTTGTTGCAGGATTTTGTCTTACGAAATGGCATACTCTTTCCTCCACTTGTTCATTATTTCTATCTCATTCCATGGTTCGGTTTGTGTTTCAGCATTGCAAGTGGTAGGTTGAGGAATAGTCTGAGTAGCAGAATCAGTTACAGTAGGGCATGGTACTTGTAAATCAACTTCTTTTTCTGAAATTTTTGAAGGCCCTACTGGTTCTTGTATAACAGTAGGGCATTCCTCTTTGACTGCAGAGGACATAGATTCTCCCGGAATTGGAACTTGAACTATTTTATAGCCCGCTTGATGATAAATATTCCCACATTGGCTGCACATGTATTCTTTATACTTATCATTTTCTTTGTCTTTCTCTTCCATGGATGTTGCGTGAGCTAGGTTTTACAAATTAAGCTCCTTGTCATAGGCTTCCCTTGCCATTACCAATTCTTGCTTACAGGCTTCTAGTTCTGATTTTAAAAACTCATTTTCTTGTAAGAGGGAAGCCATGGTGATTGGGCCTTGTGTAACAGTCACAGTCTCAGTAACTGGTTCTTGTGTAGCAGCTACTGGTTCTTTTTCTTAAGGAGAGGTGAGCTTGTATACATCTTTTAAGTACTTTCTCAAGATTCTGTAATGCATCTTCAAAAGACACACCATAAGGGGTAAATTCATCCATAAATATTTCCATAGAGTCATTGAGCATATCAAAAAATATTCCTATAACTGCTCTTTGAAAGGCTGCTAGTGCATTACATAGTCCAAATGGGAGAACTCTATAGGCAAAAGTTCCCCAAGGACTAGTAAAATTGGTCTTATCTTTGTCTTGGGGTGCAATTCTGATTTGATTATACCCACTAAACCCATCTAAAAAGGAGAAGAATTTCTTCCCTGACAAACTATCTAATACCTGATCAATGAATGGTAAAGGAAAGTGATCTTTTTGAGTGGCTTTATTTAAGGCTCTATAATCTACACACGTTCTCCATTTTCCGTTTTTCTTAGGAACTATTACCAATGGGGAAACCAATTCACTATCAGATATAGGATATATAAACCCTGCATTAAGAAATTTTTGAAGTTCCTCTTTGACAATTTCCTTTAAATTAGGGTTCATTCGTCGTTGGGGTTGACAGACTGGTCGACAACCTTCCTTGATATAGATGCGGTGAGTACATAATTCAGGAGAGATTCCCTTCATATCTATATAGTCCTATGTGAATGCTTCCTTATTTTCAAGCAGTAACTTCATTAATTTTTGTGTTTCAACAACTGTCAAGTCGGAGTTTATGTTCAGTGTTTTTCCAGGTTCGATTTCTACTGTTATAATTTTAGAAGAGATGGTGGTTGATGTTTGAGGTAGATCTTCAGAGTAAGCTTTTCCTAGGTATATGATTTCAAAAGTGCCACCAGCTGATTATGTGTTTCTGGAATCACATAGGAGGGTTCACAAATAAAATTATTAATTACCTCATCCTCAGTGGTATCTTTAAGGCTTAAAGCTTGTCCGATAGTCAAAATAGGTTGAATAGCATGATCATCATATTCCATCCATACAGAATTATCATTATTAATCATGGGTGTAGCGTGAGGGTAGAGAGTAAGCTGCTTAGTTTCATATCCATTGGAAATTTTCATTGAACTAGATCTACAGCTGATAAAGGAATCGACTGTGGCTAACCAGGGCCTTCCTAGAATTAGAGGATGTTCCCCCAACTTTTTTTTTGTCTGTAACACCACAAAGTCAGCTGGGTAATTCCAGGATTCAACTGAGATAACTAGGTCTTCAATAACTCCTTCCAGTTTGATTGTAGAATGGTCAGCTAACTCTAGAATGGTTGGTGTATCTCTGATTACGTTCTTCGGCTGTAACAGTTGTGAAGTTTCAAGGGTCATAATATTTATAGCAGCGCCTAAATCTACCATAACTTGAGGGATTATTGTTTTTCCAATTTGCATCATGACAGTAGGATGTCCAGGATCACCATATTTAACTAGGGGAGTTTTACTGGACATTAATGCAGATAGATCACCCATAACATGAACTGTAATGGGATCTTTAGCTTTCCTACCAGGTTTCTTAACACAAATATCTCTCATAGTTCTGGCATAAATTGGTACATCTCTTAGTGCTTGTAAAAGTGGAATTTTGACATATAGATTCTGTAATTCCCCTAGAAGATTAAAATCAGGTGGTTCATGTGTTTTAGTTAAAGCTAAACGCTTAGGGAATGGTGGTTCTACTGTTTCAACACTCTTATTAAAGGATGGTTGTACCTCTTTATGTGAATCATGTTTTTCAGTCTCTTCTTTATCAGAATCAGAAGAGGTAACATCATCAATAATGGGTTCAACTATTTTCCCAGATCGTAAATGAATATCATTGCATTGTGCAGGGAAAATAGGAAGTATAGGCTAGTTTTGAATATCAATAACTTGCACAGCTTTATTATTGGGGTTATGGTTTGGTTGTATAGGTAGCTAGGGTCTCATCATTTGATTATTTGGTGGAGCACCTGATGGTAGAGGGAGTGGTTGCTGAAATTGAGGAAATTGATTTGGAAACGGGAGTTGTTGACCCCTCCAATTCGGATTCCATTGGTTAAAGTAAGATTGTTGTTGTGGAGGCCAAGGAGTCCACATTGCAGGATCTACAAAGGGAGGGTTTGTTTGTTGCATGGGTGGTTAATTCATTTGATTGAAGGGTGGGTATTGCATTTGGTTAAAGGGAGGGTAATTTGCTTGGCTAAAAGAAGGATAATTGTTCCAATGATTAGAAGATGTACATGGCATATTAGAGTTCATACCTTGTCCTCGTGGTTGCCATTGCCTTCTCTGTGTCAGCAGATAGACTGCTTCAGCTTCTTCTTCGGTTGGTTGCAATGCTGCTTTTATTCCTAGTAAAGAAGGGCATTGTTGTGTTTCATGATCCTTCTCACAAAGGGTGAAAATTGGAACCTTGTCCAAAGGGCATTCCCTTAGTGGGTGTTTAACTCTGCATTTGGGGCAAAAGACAGCCTAAGTTGCTTCTGCTTCGGCTTGTTTCTTCTTAACCTGCAAGGTGTCAATCTGTGAAGCAAAAGAACTTAACATTTCAGTTTTAAATTCCTCAATTAAATTACCTATTTCGGCTCTTGTTGCTCCTCCATTGGCTGATTTTTGAACTCTTGAATATGTGGTATCCCTGTTGTTTGACCTGTTCCTTGCAGCTCCTCTTGAACATATTTTACAGAGGTTAACAATTTCATCATATGATTATTTAGATATGTCCCCTTTACCAAGCATATTTAGCATATCTAGACAGTCATCCCTCACCCCTTTCAGTAATATTGTTTTAAGAATATCCTTACTTACATCGGGATGATTGGATCTCTGTAAGTTGTATTGTAGTCTTTCCACAAAGTCCTCCAGATTCTCGTCCTTCTTTTGTACCATATTAAATAGTTCCTCTCTTTTTTCTCTAGTCCGATAGTAGTCTTGATATTTGAGTAGAAACTTCAGTTTCATCTATTCGTATGTTGTGATTACATGGCCTCCAAGACTCATGAACCACCTTAATGCATTTCCTTTTAATGTTGTTGGAAATAGCTTCAGTTTTTGGGCATTAGTAATGTAATCATAACTTCTGCATAATATATCAAACTCGAAAAGAAACTCATCAGGATCTTTAGAAGATAAACCATGGAAGTTAGGTAAGGTTGAAAGTGGGATATTCTTCATGCGAGTTACTCCTCTAAGAAGATCCCCAATAGGAAATCCCAAGGTAGAGAGATAATTCTCATCTTTTCCCTCTCCTTTAGGATCTACTTGTCCTCTGCCGAAGAATCCTTCATTGTTCCCTTCCATTGTTTAATCTCCTACTGCACTTGCTCAATCCTCAATGTTTTCTACTGGCTCCTTAATGTTTTCCGCTGGCTATTCAACATTTCCTACTGGTTCCTCAACATTTTCTACTAACTCTTCAACTCTTTCTAATGGCTCTTCAACGCTTTCTACTGGCTCTTCAACGTTTTTTGCTGGTTCTTCAATGCTTTCTGTTGGTTCCTCAACGTTTTCAGGGCTCACAACTTCTTCTATTTTGTAATTCGATTGAGGGGAGTGTTGAGGCTTTGGCCTTCGAGAGCTTAGCCTCTGATAAGATTCATCTTTTGATACGATCTCATCAATAAAGGTCTTTCTTCCTCCCTTTCCTTTGCCCTCGCCACCTGTAGGGTTAATTTTCTTGGGGGATCCGCGTCCTCTCATACAATCTATACATCTGAAAGAAAAACATCAATGCTTTTGAAATCTATAATTTCCTTCCCCGGCAACGGCGCCAAAATGTTGGTCACTGTAATTTCTTATTAATCTAAACAATCAAGTGCTACATAAATTGTCAACCTAGGGAAGTCTGTTTATTTCAAAGGCAATCACACACTGTATATGCTCAATCTCAAAAGAAATGAAAATTTGTAGTAAAAATTACACTAATCACACCTTGCTCCAAACAAACTGAAGTTCTACTTGAGTTACAACAAAGAAAATCCTTTCATTGCAGACAATCACCAAAAGAATCATGGATTACATTAAAAAGATAACAATCTAGGAAAGGAAACCAATCTGTAGAAGAAAAGACCAGTTATGTTATAACAGAGAAAAGGACCCTATTCCCCAAGTAGGAATCTTCAGCACCTATTTCTGATTACCACGCTTTCACAAAATCATTATGTAAACAAGATTAACAATTAAAATAATCCACAATTACGTAGGAATGAATTGTATGAAAACAATGCAACAATTAATGGAAACAGAGTTTCATCAATAGATAGCAGAGTTCCAATACTGCATAAATGATTTCAGTAAACAGAGTTTAACAAGGCATAAATGAAAAGAACTGTTAACACACTACGGAAATAAATGGGTGAATATTATGAAGAAGGTGGGCCCTTTCCTTCTCACAAGATTCCCCAGAAGAAGGAATTAAAACAAAATGCTCAAAACAAGCTTTTATTCATCTGTCAAATGTAACATATTACAAAGGATTCACGTCCTTCTCTGTAAGTCTCTTTCAAAATAAGCCTTCCCTCATCTCTAATGTTCTGTAATGTTGATGTCTCATCTTTTTAAAGAGGAGACATCTATTATAATTGATTACATTATAGAAATCCTATTCTTATCCCGATCTGATCTTCTATACTGAAATAGGATATTTTGTTCTTCCATAGAAAAATGTTGTTACAATGGTTACGATGGTACTGGATTCGAGGTGCAGTTGTTACAGCCAGTGTAACAACTCCTTTACTTATCTTTTCTTATTGTTTTCGTGCTTGAAATACTGCTTCAGAATCGCAAATCACGGGCTATTTCAGCAACGGGATTTGCGTACTATTTTGACTTTGGAAGAATGGATGAAAGTGATAATATAGGCTTTAAATATGGACTGGAAAAGAGTGGAATGATAGCAAAATGTATGGTCAAAAAGGTACATTATAGAGTCCTAACACTAAATAAAAAACTAGTATCAAAGTCATAATTTTTTTTGCCAATATCACTGTGAAAAAATCTTCAGACCAAGTGTCAGGTAGAGCTCACATCCAAATACCAAGTTATGTCAACAAATTTTCATCAAGCATTATTAAACTCCATCAATCCATCCTCATAATATAATTTGTTTCTATCACTAGTTGCAAATGCATACACCAAAGATAAGTCATATAATTTTCAAGCATTCATGGTGAGATTACTACATACTAAATCACAATTGTTTATACTTCAACCAAAGTGTCAAAGCCAATGATTCCAACACAAAATATCTCTTAAATACCAATATTAGTCACTGAAAGTAATTATGCTCACATAGTATTTTCATCAAGGAAAATCATTAGATATCAAGTCAAATCATTAGTCATCAAGTCAAAACCCTAATTTGTTGTCACTGTGAATTCAATCAATCCATAATCTAAAACATATTTATGAACTATCAAGAATCATGTTAGAACTCCAAAATAACTCATCTATACCAATCATCCAAATCTTGCCAAACCCTTGCAATTTTTATTAATTATTGTCATATACTGTCTTCAATGATCAAATCAAAATGGCATGTTGATATTCATATTCCGCTCCCCTACAAACACAAGTTTAGTCAACACATTCATATTCTCTATAGTAATTCAAACATTCAAGCTACCCTGCACATAGAAATTTCTATTTTTTGCTCCATATTTGTAGGATTGTCATACTCTTGGTGCACTCCTGATTTCATGCATAAAGGTTCATCTATGTGACGTACAAGCACAACTGCACCCATAGGAATTATTTGGTGTAGTTGGGAGGAATATAACTACACTATTAAATGTTATTCCATGTGGTTGGGGCTTAGACTAAAATAAACCCTCTCTTCTCATACTATAACTTGACAACATCATTTATTTGTGTATTTACATCCAAAAATCTTACTTCAACAATAAATAATCTTATGTACATTTAATGCAAATGATAATAGGTGAAAGGATCTTACGAATAATTTCTCCCTCTTAATGAGAAACCCCTTTAGCCATCATCATTCAAGTCATCAACCTGTATATAATACTTCCATGGATAAACATAACTGTTAGATCATAAAATCAAACTATATGAGGTCCTAAAACATATATTCATTGTGGTCATAACATGTTAGCATACTTCATCTTTACATATGAACATGACATAAAAATTGCATCAAAGGTTAGAGTCATATTATTAAGGAAGCTCACACGTTTATCATCATACTTCAAGGATCATAATCACTTCTTTTACATTTATTCAATAATTAAGACAGGGCATCCAATTTTTCCATATGTCATAATTCCCAATCAATGTCAACAAGAAGATCCTGAATATCAATATTATTATCACACTTTCATCATTAAGGTTACCATGATTACCACAAACATTATCAATAGTATCAAGCTACAATATATAATAATCACTAGGCTAGCCTTATTTATGAGATCAAGAAATATATCATGTGTAAATATTATAAATGCTAGCAAAATATCAAATATACCAATATATCAAAAAAACAATATTTATAGGAAGCCTTTCTATGACTTAATAGAATGTAATATATTTTTCAATACCAAGTGCACCAACTCACCATATTTACCATGAATCAAACATGATTTCATATTTATATATGATTCATTCATGAATATGAAACTCCTATCATACCTTAGGGCTTACCTTGTCATCCAATATTGCAGCTGAAATAATATATCATACATACATTATAACATTCAAATGCCTTTGCATTTTTTATCACCTACTTGACATGGGAAACTATAGCTCTTCTCTTCCTGTGCTAGCCATTTTTCCCCACACCTCGGGTGATCTTCAAGAAGGATCCACTTATCACATCTCATCATGAAGTTCTAAAATACTCTGATATACATGTACGAAGTATAGTCAATGATTAAATCAATAAATCTAAACAAAATTAAAGACATAAAGAAGTAACATAAGAAAAAATTACTTATCTTCAATGAGAGGTGATAATCTCCCTCTTGAACCAACCTTCAAGAGTCATTAATGTCACAAGAGCTAGAACTTGATAATGCTATGCTTTCTAGATTTCATATCTAAAACCTTTGTCAAAAACCAGGGTTTCTTCCAAACCCTAACTTCATAATATCCACCAAACCCTAATACCAAATTTCCCAATGTTTCCTTCAAACCCTAGAATTATTCTAGGTCTCCTCCATGTTCTCTTACTTCCATCAATGTGTCTATATAGGGGTGATCTTCAATGACTTTTCTTCAGCCCAAATCTGATTCCATGATAAATTTCTTAGGGCTATATTGTTCTTTGATTTGATAATTTCATTTCATTATTTGCATATTAAATTCACCCCACAACATCATGACATTATTCAATAACATATGCAACTATATAGAAATAAAAATATCATCAATGCAGAGAAAGATAAATAAACAATAGAAGAAAAGCATTCACACATAGAGACAACAGGATTGGTCGGAGACCAGGGAAAAACCCACTACGAAAAAAACCCTTTCAAATTCTTCTTCTTATTAGATTGGCATTGAATGATTCAACAAAAGAGAGTACAATGATCCATATCTTCAACCATAATCCTATCCAGCAAAATTAGATAATTAATATCCATGATATGAAAAAAAATGCCAATAATAAAAAACCCTGATTCAGAAGCCTACAGTCAACCGTCACTTTCTGTGGTCAACTATTGAACTTTATGGCCAACTGATGAAATCTCTAGTCAACTAAGAAAATCAAACCCTAGGTCATAACCGCACACAAAATGTGATGTGAATTCGTTTTAAACCCTCCAACCACACACATGAGTCTACGTTCCTGTGGTTATAGTTGAAAATTGCATGTGTCGAGCTTGCAGTTGCAAACCAAAGCCCTAACACACGTGTGATATTGGAACCTATAATCTCGGACCTGTATGAACTAATCTTCGGGACCCAGCCTCATACCTGTGTGAGCCAAACCCAATGAAAGAAGAAGAATGATCATAATGATAATGTCCAGATGAGCTTGAGGTTAGTTTTATTTATAGGCTTCCAAGGGTGTCTAATTTCCTATTAGGTCTGACCTGTGCTTTTGTGCACATGTGGGCTTTAATTCAAAAATACACTTTCCCTTGTCCAAATTGAGTGCTTAAATAGTCAAATTTGGTCCTCTTGAAAAGTGGAATCTTGTCCCATGATTGGAATTTGTCACTGAGCTGCCAAATTAACACCTCTTAGCTTGTCACACCGATATTGTCTTGGATTATAAGGAAAATGAATGGTTTGAGTGCACAGTGCTATGATTTAAGCCTGTTGAGTATGTAGGTTTGTCACCCAATGTTTCATTACATCATATTATAATCTCTAGGTGGTTTAAGTATGTAGTAATATGAATATATTGGAGGTTCATTTATTGTCTCAAGAGGTTTGGGGTGTGTCCTCCAACTACAAGGATTAAGACTATAAAATCATTTTATCAAAAGATACCATGCACCGATTACACTTACTCCATATTATGTGAACCTGTTGTGCATTATGCTAATAGAGTGATGGATCTTTGCTTGTGTTGTTATGTAATTGTAAGAGAAGGCTATTGGGGAAATGATGCAAATCCAACTAAATCTTGGTTTCATTTACTCCCAATATTTAATCATGTTCTCTAACCATTCATAAACAACTACTTGGAAACCTTGGACAAAGGTTTTGTGATATAAGACAAGAATTTTAAGGCTTCTTCAAAACCTTACCTTCCACAAGGTTTATATTAGTTACCTCATTATTCATATTTGTATTGATGCTTGAAAAAATGAGTGTCTTTAGCTATATTTAAAATATGTTTGCTTTGTTTATTGTCTCCCGGGCACCTCATCCAAGACCAAAACAAAAGTATGATTAATCCCTTGTAGAGACCAAAGCAACACATTTTGGACATAATAAAATATTTTCATTCCTCAATAATCAGAACTACTTAAATTGTGGAAAATTTACCTTTCCCACCCAACATTGGTACTATCCACTATAGGGATCACACCAATAGTAAGTACTTGCTAATTTTAAGGTATTTTTTATTCAACAACTAATGTGGAGTATACATGAGTTGGAATAAGAAATATTACCACAACATATTTTTTAGTGAGAATGCACATGAAAGAAGAAACAGATGGGGAGACAACAAATTCCTAATCTAAATAAAGTAGGTAAAGAACAAAGATTCCAAATTGTCATGTAGTGGAAGGTTTATTCACCTCATCTGAGTATAATTCACTCTTAGTGCAGACATAAAGTCTTTCGTCTAATATCAATATCTATGTATAAAAAATATAAAATAAAAATGTTTCATTTGTAAATCAAATTCTCCAATGATTATAACAAGAAAATAAGCTCCATGTAGTAAATCCATATCAAGACAGAGTTCATAACCAAAAAATTTCTGGCAGTTTGTGACCCTTTGAAACAACTCTAAAGCACATGAATATTGTCACCAATTTACAAAGAAACACAAAAACAATAAGATATGCAATCATAATTATTATGTCATGTAATCATATACATTTTTATCAATAGTATATGTGTAATCATAACATGGGAAATTCCAATTCCATAAGAAAGAATATTTCACACAATGAATTCAGCATATAAATCATTCTAGAAATATAAACTTTACACTAATTTCTCACATTAATTATGATACATACTTATCTCAAAATAAGACAAGGAAACGAAGTCAGGGACTGCAACTCTCTAGCTAACTAAAGCTTGGGTTGCACTGTGTGACTTATTGTAAACCAACCACCATTGGACCATACTCTTGAGCATGAGGAGGTTTTCTTAAAAGATGAATCCAATCCAGTGTTATCAAAACCAAACCTAAACCAGTGGAACTAGCTAGTCCAACTGGTTTGGGGGAAAAACTAGTCTGGTTCGAGATTTGTTGGGGAAAATTGATTGTCTGTCATTTACTTTGTCAACCTGGGGGTTTCGTAAACTTGTGAAGCATGTGTGCACTGTATGTGCTAGAAATTGTCTTTCAGTTTAGATCAATATAACTACAAAATAACGAAAACCAATTTATCTAATATATGAAATCAAATAATGAAAATGAAATTCAACTAACTTATGAAATCAGGTAACGAAAAGAAAGAAGAAAAATTCAACTAATATATAAAATTAAATAATGAAAAAGAAAGAAAGAAAAAATTAAAAGAAAATATAGCACGTGCAATCATGCTTGTAGGAATTGAAATTTTAATCTAAGAAATCATTTCAAAGCATGTAAATAAAAACAACTAAGGTACGTTCAATCACTTCCAGCATCCAATATGGAAGCATGATATAACCACCCTCTTGATATGATGTACAAGCAATCGATTATACTTTAGTCTTTAAATCTAGGAAAGCAATTAAAGCATGCAAAGGGAAAACTCAATAATTGTATAAATTAGGTATTTGATCATTTAGTTTAGAAATATGATAAAATCACCTTCTTGAAATGATCTTTAAGAACACCCAATTATACAATTGAATGAGAATATAAAAAGCAATGTAAAAGCATGTAAAAGTAAAGATCAATGATTGTATAGGTTGAACATTCAATCACCCAATTTGAAAGTATGACAAGTCACCTTCTTACCCTGATCTTTTAGGAACATTCAATTATACAATGAATTGATAGTTTGATATAATAAAGTAAATAACAAAACATGAAAGGAAACTAAATAACTGTGAGCTCTATTGCCTCAAACTTAATCCAATTGGAAAATAGATAAATCTATCCTCTTGAAATGTTTTTAGAAAAACAAAGATTACACAATCATTCTAAAACTAATACTAAGAAAGAAAATAAACTTTAATCTATAAAAGCAAGTAAATCTCACACATTTTAGGTAGCTAATCTAAAAGTATGAGAGATAGTAAATTGAGATGCTCCATATGTAATAAAAACCAAGTCAAAATGAAGGAACATTCATGAGTAAGGTGCCACAATCTAATTCTGTATTCAAAGCTTGAGCATAAATCCAATTTTACACATGATTTGATAGGATAAATTTTCCCCTATTTATACAAAAGATGAGAAGCTATCTCATTAATGAGATTCCATGAATCTCTCCCTATATCTATAGAGTTACAATCTAAATAGGAAGTGATAAGGCACATGTCTTCCTAGAGTTATAATACAAATAGGTAATGAAACACATATCCTCATGATCCCATGATCTTCTCCATTCAAATTCGAATTTGGCCTTAGGAGACCACATACGAGTTGTATGGAAGCTTCTTTTTTACCTACACATGGCAACAATCTCATTCCACTTGTTAGGTATAAGTATGTGCATATTATTTTCTAATTTTTTACCAAAAATTCACTTAAAAATACTATGAATTAATAAAGTTTGGAAAAACATAAATGTAACCCAATAATGGTAATGGTAAGGTAAATGTAATGAAATGGAGGTGGAGTGAAGGTGATAATATGGAAATAAGTGAAAATTAAATGGAAGTAAATGACAATTTCAAGGCCCAACATACCCCTCAATTGAAGCTATTGCATGTCCTCATGCAATCTATTACATTAATTCTTTTTTATCCTTTGAGCTTTGACTTAACTTTGCATGATATCATTTGATAACTTCATACTTCTACAAAGTCTTTTAGTTCAATTGCAACATGTTTGGTTCTTGTGTTTCAAACATATTTTGTTGTTGCATTAAATTTTGATCTTTGAACTATGCATAATGATAATTTGATTATTGTTGCAAAGTATATCTTTATTGGATTGCATCATGGTTGGTTCTTGTGTGACAACCATGATTGCGTTTGCATCCAATTATCTTTTAAGTACTTTTGAAAATCCATTGAATGCTCATAATAATAATGTAATAGTTAATATATTTAGAAAGTATGTGGGATTTTGAATGTGATAAAAATGTGGGAAAATGTGAATATGAATGTAACCCCCCCCCCCCCCCAACTGATGGTATTGGCAATTTTATGAAATGAGGAAAGGAAGTGTTTTTTCCAAAAAATATCATTCTAGTTTTTCAAGGAATTCTATGGTAAAAAGTTAGAAAATGACATACCTTAACTTATCCTTTGAAAATGGATGAGTTGCATGTGTGGTGGCTACAAAATTCTGATCATAATCTTCTTCATGTGGTTGTACAAGTTATGGATAAAAGAGTGTTACATAGTAATTTGTCACCGTCCCTGCAATCCCCCGTCCTGCACATTGGAGGGCCTTTTCCGTGACCTGTGAGCAGTGACATGACCTGAAACCACTTTCATGGCATCCCCCATTGACAAGGACAATAATTCCTCTGAAGATAGTTTCCTATGAAAAACCCTAAAAAAAGACCTTTTGGCCTTGGCGCGACCAACCAGTTCAACCCTTGCACCAATGGGGAAAATCCACCAAAGAGGGCGCGCCAACTGGCGCTCTGTCCCGGTGTATTGCTCGCGCAAAGCTTAATAAAGATTGTTTTTTAAAAATAAATGGCAGAAGTTTGATTCCAACAAACTCCTGAACGAGTCTCTAAAATGAGTTAGGAGGTTTGGCTCCAGATCTCCATGTAGGGGAAGTGGTTTTCCACCTATCATGGAAGCTTCATTGAGGATAGGGCCAATCCCATGATTGTAGGGATCCCAAATTCCCTTCCACCATCTATATAAGCTTGCCATTTTCCCTTAGCAAGCTAGAATGCAGAGTTGAACTTGTAGCAAGGAGACTATTTCCAGACAACCTTTGAGAGCCTAGCCAAAGAGAGAGAGAGAGAGAGAGCTTTGTCCCATTCCCCGACGAGTTTCATCGAGACGTGCTCCACTGTCGACCCGTCGAAGGAAGATCCAGCATCAGAGCTTGGGTTGTATCTTTATTTCGTTGTTATTAATAATAAGTGACTTTGATTATGGTTCCATTCATGTGTTTATCTCTTATGCAATGAATTATATCTTCTCTGACTGATATATGGTTAAATGCTTTGGATTTTACATTGTGTGTTGTTGTTTCCTTGCATGTGTACAGGTGTCTGGATGTGTCGAATGGAAGGATCGTGATCTGTCAAGCGAGGGACGAGGAACACCATCTTCTCTGCAACGACAACTGCGTGGGATTTGAGGTAGGCCTCTTATCGCATCTTGGTCTTTTTGTAACTAGGGACCTACATCTTTGCGTGACTTGATTGTTGCTAGACCCGATCTGGGCTAGTAGGGATCGCCTCTGTTCCCAGAGGGGATTTACCTCTCCAACAAACTGGTGACTCCACTGGGGAGACTTTGATTGGAGTTTGTCTTGTCTCTTTCGGTTTCTTTTGGCTTTTTTCTGCTTAATCATCTCTTCTGGCTTGTCTCCTTTTGGTGTAAAGCCTCTGTTCAGCCCCCACCATACCTTATCTGCTCCCTGTTTGCTCTTTTTATTTTTTTTCAGTAGTAAACTCGATTGGCGTGCTTTTTGACCTAACAGTCGCACCAACTAGCGCCTGTTGCTAGTTAAGCCCTCGTGCCAATCTATTTCTGGCGCTAGATTCAGCCAAACAGTCACGCCAACCCTGTGTGGTGCTAGGGTTTTCTTATTTCTAAGCCTCCTGAGCTTGATTTTTGGTTTTGGTGTCATTTTTTCGACTGCCTGAGTGTTTTGGAGTCTTGGTTGACTATGTTTAACCTCCATCCTCTAGTTTTTTGCCCTCTACAATCAGTTTTGCAGTCTATCCATAGGGCATCTAGGTGTTATTGTGTGCTGAGCCTCCCCTGGGATTTTTTGGTTTTCGTTCGTTCAGTCAACTTCATTTTCGCTTCCTTGCATTCGTCTGGTGGTTTTTTCATTATATCAGTGTGTTATTTGAGTGATTGCTCTCTTTTTCATTCGAGTTTCGCTTTGTCTCATTTCAAGCCTAGATTACACGGTTTGTATGAGTCTTTGGGATTCCTCTTTGATTTGAGGGATTTCTCCATCGGTTTGAGGTCTGATTATGTGTTGTGTGTTGAGTGAACTTGCTTGTTTTTCTCTCTCTCTATCATTTCTCAAATTGGTCTCGTTATTAGTTTTTCATTTCGTTTAGTGCATCTTGCTCTTAAACATTGAAAATACAAAAACAAATCTCTTTGATTTTCATTAGTTAGTGTGAATTGAAAAATTTTCTGAATTATTAGTGTTATATAACTCTAAAGGAAAAGCTTTTAGTTTCATTAGCATGCATTAGAGACAGTAGTGGTTGTTTTGTGATCATTTTGTTATTGTTTGAAAAGCTCTCAACCTTCCTGTAATTATCTATTCATCGAACAAAGTGATATATTGTGGCATGTAGTGTGCATTTAAGAGGATTTTTGAGACATAACATTCGGTAGGGCCTGAAATTGAAACATAATTGAAGATTAACTCTAAAATTTATTCAATTTACCTTAAGGTAGCATTGAAACATTAACAAAATATTTAGAGGTCTAGGCTAGTGACATGTTCCGGTGTCATTAAACCTAGTAGCTGTCGTTCGTCTCTTGGCTTTAGACAGCACTAGTACGGACTTGTGTTCCCTGTACCGTCATGTATATAAAGGGAGACCCCCCCACTAGGTTGCTATAGTTTATCCGTAGCAAGCCGAGTCTGTTGCCTTATACCCATGATACACTGGACACAACATTCGGGGAGATTTCCTGCACGTACGTCAACTCCTTGGTTGATTTCTCTTTCATTTTCAAACCAAGGTGTATATTGCAGTTCACGGATATCTGGTACACCCTTTTTGCCTAGATTTCCAGAGTAGTCATTTCGATCTTTTCTGACTCATTAAATTTGAAAGGATCATCAAGCGCTTGTCCTTTCATGCTTGTTTCCAAATTGAAAGAGATAGAGTCACCTTTTGTCCATTTCTCGACTCTTAAAACATGAAACAGTAAAATTTCTAAGTTTCAATGTGGTAAAATTAATCACCTACGATCACACACCCTTTTTAGCAAATTGTTTGTTGGCCATTTGATTGTTTGCCTTGGTTTTTTCCCGTGTGCTTTTGTTTGATCTCTTCCTCTTTTCATTACTGTCACAGTGGCGGAACCTTAAGTTTCTTCTACTGGTAGTCCTTACACCGAAAATTCATCAGAGGTCTCTCAGTCCTCTGCTGAACCTCAGCAGCCTATTGTATCCGAGTTTCCCAACGGGGGACCGGTTCTGTCTGAGCTTCCCTTTGGTAGACCAGTTGAATTCAATTGGCCTTTATCCAACGCTTGGTTTGGATTTGGATTAGGGGAACATTTCCCTCCTCTTACATCGAGATTTCCTTTTTTAGCTGCTTTTATACCTCCTATTCCTCATCGTCTCTTAGAAGATCTAGCGGCAGGTTCAGATATGGACTCACCCAGTCCTTCTCCTAGTAAGGAAATTCCTACATCTAGTGAAGATTACCAGCTTTTCCCAGAAAAAAAACCCCGAGCCTTCTGTCATGTCTTCGCTTGGTCCTTCACTTCCAACGGGATATAGGTCCTTAGGTCAGATCGTGGCCGTCATGGCCTCTATGGGAATATCAACCCCATCTACGAGGCCGGTTATTCCTTCGTTAGGGATGTCTCCCAGGAAACCTCTCACATCATCTCCACAGGTCACATCAGTACCTGTTAGGCCCACTGTCTGCATAACCGCGTCTACGCCCATTTTTACTACTCAGTCTACCAAGACCTTGTTGCTTCCTGAAGACATTTATATAGCGTCTGCTATTCCGGAGACTATCTCTCCTGAGGAGTATCGATTGTCTTTACAGCAGTCGAACTCCAAGGTTGGTCACTCCTCCCAAGATCCCAACCGTCCTTACTTTTCCCATTATGGACCGGATGGTACCCCATCTATGTTTTTCCGTATCAGTACGACGAGAAGGGTAACCCTCTGCGATTTCCTACTCCAGAGGCTTATCAATATGTCAGTGGTTTTCTATCTGCCCAGGTTGGGCAACCTTCCAACCCGCAAGGCCAACCCCTACAGGGCCAACCTTCGGGCCAGCCTGGTTATTTATATGACCTGCAAGGAAAAGCCTTACAAGGCCAACCTTCGGGCCAGCAGGGGTTGTTGTATGGTCCGCAAGGACAGTCCTACAATCCTCTAGGTCAACCTCTACAGCCTCAACCTGTGGTCCAACCAGGGCAACCTCAAGGACCCACAGGTCAACTGGGGTATCAACCTGGGCCGTTGTATGGTCCTGGGGGGGAAATCCAACTTTCTAAACCTATGGTGCAACCTCAGCAACCTCAGTTTCCCATTGGTCTGAATGTTGCACAATCAGGGCCATCTTATGGTCCTGTACCAGGTCAACCTGGATATCAGGCACAACCTGGCCCTATCCCACCACCAGGCCAACCGGCTCAACTGGGGCAACCTGGTGTCCCTCATCAGCTAGGTCAACCTATTCAACCAGGGCAGCCTATTAAGCCGAGCCAACCTGTTCAACCAGGGTAGCCTGTTCAACCGGGCCAACCTGTTCAACCAGGGCAGCCCGCCCAGCCAGGTCAACCTGCTCAACCAGGATAGCCTGCACATCCAATCAACCCTACTCAACAACTGCTTTACTCTATGCCACAGCCGAACTTGCCTACATGCCCAACTTATCAGGCTCAACAGGGCCCTACTTACCAACAGCCCGCTCAACCCCAAGGCAGTTATTACTTGCAAGGTCAGTCTCGACCGGTTTACAACCCGCCCCAAGGTTCCGGTTATTACCTTCAACAACCAGGCTATACCTACACTCAGCAGTCAAATCCATACACTGCTCAAACGAGGCCTCAATATAATCAAGGTCAATACCCTGGTTATCAACCCCCGTACACTGGTTATCAGTAGCCATATCAGCCTAATTATGCGGCTTACACCCCCTATGGTCAGAATCCTCCAGGACAGAACCAATGGGGGAAAAATTATGCTCAACCAAGGTGGAGTACAGGTACAGGCACTTATCGAGGACCTGGTATGCCGTTTAATCCTCAGTTGCCTTTCCTTACCACGTTGGAATTGCCAGATGTATCTAAATTGACCAATGATCCGATTCTTCACAATCCATATTGGGCTCCGGTTCCGAACAAGGTACCTGGTGACTGTCCTAAATTTGAAGGTAAAGCTAGGGAAGACCCCCAAGTGCATGTCATGACCTACCATATGTGGTGTTCGTTGAACTCTTGGGTGGACGATTCAATTCGTCTTCATCTTTTTCAGCGTACGCTTACCAGAGTGGCTGCTAAGTGGTACATAGAGTTACCCCGCGGTATCTTTCAAGACTTTAATACTTTAGCTATGGCTTTTCTAACACATTTCCAGTTTCCAGTTTGGTATGAAGCCGGCACGCATCTCCTAACTTCTCTAAAGTAGGATAAAGCCACTCACATTTCAGATCATATTCATGAGTGGCGACGTCGTCGCCGACTGATCAAGTTTGATATTCCTGATCAGCTCCTGACGCATTGGTTCACTACCTCCTTCGTTAGCAAAATTGCTCAAGATATTGCTATGGGGGCATGTGTGACTGAAGAACAAGCCATCGCTCATGCCCAGTACCTTGATTTGGTGTACTCTCAATCTGGCATGCTATATGATATCTTGACTGATGCTCCGCAGCCAAGGACCTCTAAAGCACCAGCTACCCCATCGGTGGACGGTGTTATTGGTTCAGTTTCTCAAACTTCTCGAAAGTCCTCTAATGGGAAGCAAAAGTCAAATTCTTCCCATAATTCTGCTCTTCCCGCCCCTCCAGATTCTGGTAAGACTGCAAAGGTCAATGCCATTCAGGCCAATCCTACGGAAAAGGCCTCCAAAGGGAAGAAGAAGGGCAAAGGAAAATCCAAACCCGATGCCCCGAAACCGGAATCCTCCAAACCTCGTGCTGATGATGGTTCCCAATAGAAACCGAAGTAGCCCTGTCTTATTTGTGAAGGAGACCATTATACCAAAGATTGTCCCCGACGATCTGAAGTTAGTAAACTTCTAAAATGCTCCAAAGGGACTCCGACAGTTCTCAAGGAACCCTTCCCATCTCAGCAGACCCAAATGGTTGAACAACCTTCACCCTCTGCACCATTTGGGTCACAAGTTTTTATGATGAATGGCGCTGCACCTGTCTCAATTGCTACTCGTTCTAAGGATTATGCTGGATCACGCCAGGCAATAGGGAAGGAAGTCATTCATGGCCCACCTCCCCCACCTGCCTCTGGTTCTTTAGAGATTGAGAAGCCCAGCGCTGAGCTCGTTGTAAGGCCACCTTCCAAAGGTGTTCTACGAAAATCTTCCTATAATCTAAACGCCCGTGCCGCTCAGCACTATAGCATTGTTGGGCATTTGGCATAGGCGCCTTCTGCAATGTCTGCGTTGGAAGTGCTTCAAATTTTCCCATCGCAATGGAAAGCTCTGTTGTTCGCGATCGATGGAATTAATCCCGCCGATTCTAGTCTTCTCACCTTCAACCTCGAAAATTTTGTCCCCCAACTTCCACATCAGATCGCTCTTGTTATCCAAGTCGGTATCAACGGCCTCAACATTCACAAAGCCGTTGTAGACGAAGGTGCTTCAACCTTTGTTATGTCATCCGCCTGCTGGAAGGCCATCGACTCTCCAGCTCTTACTTCATCTCCTAATGCCCTAGAGGCATTTGATGATAGGGAATCAAAACCCCTGGGTGTTCTTGAGAGTTTGACGATCACGTTACAGGGTAAGACAGTCAGCGTAGAAGTAGAAGTGGTTGACGCCAACCTCAACTACAATCTTCTTCTTGGTCGCAGTTGGACTCACGCCATGCTATGTGTTCCATCCACCTTCTTTCGGCTTCTGAAATTTCCTCATGAGGGAAATATCATCACTGTTGATCAGTTGTCTTTCTTCACCTCATCCTTCGAGCACAATGTACCTTACGTGGATCAGATCCCCAATCCCCTCGACAGTGTGGGACTCAATCTTTTCAAGGACCCCGTCCTCATGGGTATTTTTCCCATGTCGCCACCGCACACCATTCAAGTTAACATGGTCTCTAGGTCAGATGACCCTTGGATCATCCCTTCACCTGAACAGGTGAAATCTTTTGGAGAGTCGATGCCTTTGACTCCAGTTGAGATTAATTATTGCAAGATCGTCGCTGCATCCGATCCTCCTCCTTCTGAACATGCTCCTTCGAACACAACTTTAGATGTATATTCTCAATCCCCTTGGCTTGGCCATGCAGATTCTCCCAATCCTTTAAGAGAAGTTTTCCCTTCCGATGAAGCTATCATTGAAACAATGTCTCTTGAAGATCTGCCCTGGAGCGATGGACATCATTGTTCCTCGTTCATGCCTAGCCTGGGGGCAATGTCTAATTGTCTAGAGCGCTTCGCATCTCAGGTTCCCACTCCACCTCTTCAGACACCAATATTGACTCATGAGGTTCTTTCGGAGGGAAATATGAGTAACATCACACAAACCATGCCTATCGACATCTCCATCAAACCGGGGGTAGTCGAGAACATTCACGTGGGAGTTACTTGTTCTCCCGAAGAGATTCAAGTATACACGAGCCTTTTTCATGAATTCAGAGATTTTTTTGCATGGTCCTATGAAGAGATGCCTGGGATTGATCCCAGTATATTCGTGCATGAGATTCCCCCCTATCCAAGTATGAAACTCATGCATCAACGTCTACGCCCAGTGCATCCTCGGAAAGCTGCAGCTATAAAGGCAGAAGTTGAAAAACTTCTTAACGCGGGCTTTATATATCCAATCCCCCTCACAAACGGGTTTCAAATATTTTCCCTGTAGATAAGAAGCAGGGCACTATACGGGTCTGTGTTGATTACCGAGACATTAATCAGGCTTTTCCTAAGGACAATTACCCCACTCCCTTTATAGATCAGATCATCGATGACTGCGCGGGGAGTGAGATTTATTCCCTTATGGACGACTTCTTGGGTTACAATAAAATTAATATTTTACCCGCTGATCAACATAAGACTGCCTTCATCTGTCCGTGGGGCACTTTTGCTTACAAGAAGCTCCCGTTCGGCTTGAAAAACGTTGGGGCCACCTTCCAACGTGCTATGGCCTATGCTTTCCATGACATACGTCACATTGTTCAGCCCTATCTGGACGATTTCCCGGCCCATTCAACTCAGCAAGAGGACCATCCTGAACACCTCCGCCAAATTTTTCCTTCACTACAGGCGTTACAATATTAGGCTCAATCCTCATAAGTGCATCTTCTGCGTAGATTCTGGTCATCTTTTGGGATTTTTCATCTCCAAAGATGGAATTCGCCTGGACGCTCTCAAGGTCGAGGCTATCTTTAATCTTCTATCCCCCTCCTCATTACATCAACTTCAGAGTCTACAGGGGAAATCTAAATTCTTACGCCGCTTTATTCCGAACTATGCAGAAGTGGCCAAGGGGTTTACGCGACTTTTGAAACAAGACGTTCCCTTTCATTAGGACGAGATTGCCCAGCAATCCTTCGATAAACTTAAAATGTTTCTTGTCAACGCTCCATTAATACGTCCTCCTGACTATCATCACGATTTTACCCTTTACTTGGCCGCTGCGTTTAGCACGATAGCCATGGTTCTAGTACAGGATGACGACGATGGAAATGAACATGTAGTTTGGCTCATGAACATGTAGTTTGGCTCATGGGAGGTTTGGCTCCGGATCTCCATGTAGGGGAAGTGGTTGTCCACCTATCATGGAAGCTTCCTTAAGGATAGGGCCAATCCCATGATTGTAGGGATCCCAACTCCCCTTTCACCATCTATATAATCTTGTCATTTTCCCTTAGCAAGCTAGAATGCAGAGCTAAACTTATAGCAAGGAGACTATCGCCAGACGGCCTTTGAGAGCCTAGCCAAAGAGAGAGAGAGAGAGCTTTGTCCCATTCCTCGATGAGATTCATCGAGACGTGCTCCACTGTCGACCCGCCGAAGGAAGATCCAGCGTTAGAGCTTGGGTTTTATATTTCTTTCGTTGTTATTAATAATAAGCGACTCTGATTATGGCTCCATTCATGTGTTTATCTCTTATGCAATGAATTATATCTTCTCTGACTGATATATGGTTACATGCTTTGGATTTTACATTATGTGTTGTTTTTTCCTTGCATGTGTACAGGTGTCCGGATGTGTCGAATGGAAGGATCGTGATCTGTCAAGCGAGGGACGAGGAACGCCAAATTCTCTGCAACTACAACTGCGTGGGATTTGAGGTAGGCCTCTTATCGCATCTTGGTCTTTTTGTAACTAGGAACCTGCATCTTTGCGTGACTTGATTGTTGCTAGACCCGATCTGGGCTAGTAGGGATCGCCTCTATCTGCAGAGGGGATTTACCTCTCCAACAAAGAGTCAAGATGAATTTTTATTGGCTCTACCAAAACTGTTGAATTTGTTCCAAAATGATGTTGATTATGCAGTTGTCCTCTGATTCTGTAGCTGCCATCTGATTCTGTAGTTGCCATCTGATTCTATTGCTGCCCTCTGATTCTACAACTATCATATGATTCTGTAGTTGCCATCTGATTCTGCAGCTGCATAATTGTGCTGATCTATTGTAGCTGCATATCCTCTTCATTTGTTTCAAAATGCTGAAAATGATAGTCTTCATGTTTTCAAAACTCATTGGCATAATTACTACTATGTGAATAGATGTTATGATGTTGAACATAGTAGGAAATTTTTGAATTAGTGACCCTTAATGGATGCCACTAGTCAACACGAGAACTCTCACAATTAATGACAATGAGAGTCAATATGTCCAAACACATCTTGCTAGATGTGAATAATTTTGTTGTTGTCGAGTACCTAGAAGATCCGATGAATAAGGGACATTAATGTATTACCCTTGTTTGTCGACAAGAGGACTTGCCATTAAGGCATGCAAGCATCAGGGTGTTTTTATAAGGATTTTAGACTCAAAGGACTATGGACTCAATAATTTGCATTGAAGCAAGGTTTATTTGTGAAATGAAATGGATAGGAGAAGGAAAATGGAAATGGAAGATGACGATGGAAAATGACAATGGGAAATAAGCATGTAAGTGAGCTTCTTGCTTTTGTTTGTGGGTTAGGAGAAGGAAAAAATTAATGGAAAGTGTGTTAATAAAGGAAAATGAGCAATTGACTCTTGTTGGGAAAATAATTGTGGCTTGCTTTGAATTTCTTGGTTGGATTTATAATTCAAAAGGGAGGAAAGGTAATGGTCTTGATGGATATGGACATGCACTTGTTCTTATTTTTCTCATGAAATTGGTTCTTTGAAGACCAATTGTGCATGTAATTGGTTTCCTTCAATGATCATTCAATCATCCCAAACCTTGAAAAAAAAAAAAAAACTTGACATAAAGAACATAAGTGTGTTAAAAAATAACTGGCCAATTCCTCTCTGATTCTTACGCAAAAATTTGAATGTCAAACGAAACAGATTAAGGAAAATCAAAAAGTGTTATATTTAGTCCAATGCATGATATTGACAACAATCCATTTTCAAGAATTAACCATGAAAATAAATCAACTCCATGTTGTCGGATGACTTCATGCACTGTACTCGGCAAAAATGATTGACATCACAAAGATTCGTTGTGTCCTGCAAGTTAAAGCTTCATAGAAAAATACACAGCAACAAATTTTTAATGTTAAATATTGAGAAATCATCTAAATAATCTTCCAATTGTTCTACAAGTCATTATTAAATCTGTCAAATTGAATCGTCATGTGTGTTGCAAATATATATATATATATATAATTTATTATTTTTAAATCAATCTAATATTTGTTCATAAATCCATTATTAAAACTACTTTGCAAAGGTAATTATTGCATTCGTTGAGGAGTCTAATCTAGAATTTGAAAACAACAGCAATTAGCTTATATGGACATATTCTAATTTTGATAGAACCTTCTCATTAATTTTTTTTTTTTGTGGTGAATGGAAATGTTTCTGGAGATTTTAGGATCCCAATTAAATCTAGAATATATAATGATGCAATTGATGGATGATCTATTATGTTGGAAAAATTTCAAGTGGAATTGAGCATGTGAAATTTGCCACAACTCTTTCAGCTGATTTTTTTTTGTACATTAAAAAGGTGTTTTCCTCACGTAATCTGCAAAACGGAGCTCCGAAGAACCCTAAATTTCTCCCAAATGGCTGTGAAATCCAGAAAATCACTCACGTATTACCTAATTGCCCCCGTTTCTGAAAAAAACCCATGTTTATTTTTTCCTAATTCGCCTCAGTTTGCTCAGAAAATGTGTTTTAAAATCATGTGTTTTAATAGTTATGCATTTCTAGCAATTACCTCTGCAAAAAAAATAAAATTGTTGTGGTTTGATTTTTTATTTGCAGGTTTTGATGTGTAATGGCTTGTCTCTCACAGAGAAGTTCAAATCGATCTCCCTCATTCCTAATACCTGCAATTGAATCTGCAATCTTCTCTTCATCAGCAGTCTGTAATATTCTCTTCATCAACAATTTCTTCATCCGATAGGCCTTCATTGTCTATTTTTGCAACTTTTAAAATTGATTTCTAATAACTGTTGCATGCACACATACTTTTTATTTTCAGGTTTTGCCGAAGCGAGCAAGGATTGGGGTCTTATTTTTCATTTCAAAAATCTCAGTTTGTATAAAATTGTTGTGTGGCCTACGTGGATTGGAGGCTTGCACATATGCGTAAGGCCAAGCCAAAGGTTGACTTCACGCATATGTGTGGGCTTCCTTTAGTTCTCCTTTGGTTTATCATATGCTCAAAGGCCATGGGCCATTCGTTGTTTTGAAATTATGTGTTTTTTTCTTTTTTCTTTTTTTTAAAGAAAAATTGTGCACATGTAATTCAATAAATCAAAAAAAGATTGAGAGGGTGAAAAACATTAAAATTTCCAGAACCGATCAAAAAAATGATTATGACTCAAACGAAGATTTTCAATAGAATTGTAGATCAATTTTTAGTAAAATTTTTAACGATTTTTTTTTTAATTTTAATTTTTAAATTGACTGATTTGATTTTCTGATCTTCCAAGTCGCAACGAGGCATGGGAAGAGAACATACTAGTCAGCGTAGTCAAATAAATTCATGTTTTTACACACAAATTTTATTTATGATGGTGATAAAAAAATAAGTGATTCTTTTTGCATCACTGAAATTTATTCAAAATGAATTAATCAAAATTGATTATTATTTTTATTTTATTTTTTAAACAAAATTTAAAATTCTAAAATTCTAGCCAAGCTTGGATTTATTTTTATTTTTGCTATCCATAAAATAAAAAAAAAAAAAAAAATAAAAAAAAATAAAAACTATTTTTATTTTTATTTTTAAGTATATTCATGCTTCCAATGAAGCCATTTACGGATTAGAATTTTTGAAATGCTCATATCCAAACTTGAAAAATGTACCTGATTGTTTGTAAGGATATGCGAAATCGACTTGACCTTTCGATTTGCTGCAAGGATCCCTTAAAGAATTGATGAATGTTGGGGCACAATCGCTTTTTGATACCATTCATCAATGTAATCGTTGGGCTGCATTCTAGATCCTCTGTCCATAAATGGTTAGTAAAAACAAAATAATAAAATACACTCTAGACTGAAAGTTAGTTCCTATGCACACTTCCTCAGCAGCGGTGCCAAAATTTTGGGGCAAATTGGTTGTCTTTCATTTCATTTGTCAACCCAAGGGTTTCGTAAACTTGCGAAGCATGCGTGCACTGTATATGCTAGAAATTTTCTTTCAGTTTAGATCAATATAAGTATAAAATAAGGAAAACCAATTTATATAATCTATGAAATCAAATAATGAAAATGAAATTCAACTAACTTATGAAATCAAGTAACGAAAAAAAAGAAGACAAATTCAACTAATCTATAAAATTAAATAACGAAAAAGAAAGAAAACAAATGTAAAAGAAAATATAGCATGCACAATCACACTTGCAGGAATTGAAATTTTAATCTAAGAAAGCATTTCAAAGCAAGTAAAGAAAAACAACTAAGGTATGTTCAATCACTTCTAGCATCCAATATGGAAGTATGATAGAATCACCCTCTTGAGATGATGTACAAGAAACTGATTATACTTAGTCTTTAAATCTAGGAAAGCAATTAAAGCATGCAAAGGGAAAACTCAATAATTGTATAAATTAGGTATTCGATCATTCAATTTAGAAATATGATAAAATCACCTTCTTGAAATGATCTTTAAGAACACCCAATTATACAAGTGAATGAGGATCTAAAAAGCAATGTAAAAGCATGTAAAAGTAAAACTCAATGATTTTATAGGTTGAAAATTCAATCACCCAATTTGGAAGTATGACAAGTCACCTTCTTACCCTGATCTTTTAGGAACATTCGATTATACAATGAATTGGTAGTTTTATCTAAGAATGTAGATAATGAAACATGAAAGGAAGCTAAATAATTGTGAGCTCTATTGCCTCAAACTTAATCCAATTGGAAAATAGATAAATCTATCCTCTTGAAATGTTTTTAAAAAAGTAAAAATTACACAGTCATTCTAAAACTAATACTAAGAAAGAAAATAAAATTTAATCTATAAAAGCAAGTAAATCTCACACATTTTAGGTAGCTGATCTAAAAGTATGAGAGATGGTAAATCGAGATGCTCCATATATAAGAAAAGCCAAGTAAAAATGAAGGAACATCCATGAGTAAGGTGCCACAATCTAATTTTGTATTCAAAGCTTGAGCATAACTCCAATTTTACACATGATTTGATAGGAGAAAGCTTCCCCTATTTATTCAAAAGATGATAAGATATCTCATTAATGAGATTCCATGAATCTCTCCCTATATCTATAGAGTTACAATCCAAATAGGAAGTGATAGGGCACATGTCTTCCTAGAGTTGTAATACAAATAGGAAATGAGACACATATCTTCATGATCCCATGATCTTCTCCATTAAAATTCGAATTTGGCCTTAGGAGGCCACATAAGAGTCTTCTGGAAGCTTATTTTTGACCTACACATGGTAACAATCTCATTCCACTTGTTAGGTATAAGTATGTGCATATTATTTTCTAATTTTTACCCACAAATTCACTTTAAAATACTAGGAATTAATAAATATTGGAAAAACATAAATGTAACCCAATAATGGTAATGGTAAGGTAAATGTAATGAAATGGAGGTGGAGTGAAGGTGATAATATGGAAATATAAGTGAAAATGTAATGGAAGTAAATCACAATTTCAAGCCCCAACGAGATTCATAACTGGAAATGGCCAGAAGGGTGCCGAATCGACTGGTTTTGTACCAAATTTGCCGGTTTCGTACAACTCCAGCAAAGATGTTCCAAATGAATTTTTTTTAAAGAAAAAACAATAATTTGGGTGGGGTAACCTAATATTCAAGCCTATGGCCCTACTAATGCTATGTAATTCATGGTAATGTTAAATTCTAAAAATAAACGTGAATTTTACTTAAATTTTTAACATTACCATGAAATGAATCGAGATGTTTGAGAGTGAATCTGACCTCATTGGATTTCATATGGAGAAATTAGAATTTTAGATCTCACTCAAAATCCAATAGAGTTAACAGTTTTCAAGATTTTAGGATTGGGGGGTTTGCAAACGCTTCCATCAGATTTTTTCATGTACGAGGGTATGGAGCTAGTATTTAATCAAGAGCACCAAACCCTCTATGTACCTTGACTTTAGTGGCCTTTGGTTTTCAAACTCCTCTATCATGTCCCTACTAAAAATGTATCCATCAGTCAAACAAAATCGTGACTTGACCTGCTATGTTTTTCTACCTTATTTCAATGCTGAGAGGGGGATATTGATGACGAAGATCCAAATATAGGAAATTTTGTTTATGATAGATAAGTGTTTTTTGGAGCATTATTTTTTTTGGAAACTAGAGGCCATCTAGAACATATTTATCGATGTATTTTCACTTCAAATATGGATTGCAATCAATGTTATTTTGGTCATGTGCACCCTTACATGTTATATAAATGATAACTTTGCTTATTTGTGCATAAATTGTTGGGTTCATATGGATTCAGAATAATATATATGTTTTTCTTTAAATTTTGAATATTTTATGTGTTTTTGGTCAACCAATTGTTTGGTCCAATTTTTTTACCGGTTCCAGTCTAGTTCTGGCCGATTCCTAGTTCAGAAGGTTTTACGGTTCAATCATCAGTTCAGTTTTGATAACATTGATCTAATCACTGCTAGTTGAATTATGAATTCTAGAGGACCAACCACCTCGACCCACAGTAAACATTAAGGGATCTAGAGACTTATGTTTCCAACCTCAATCATGCACAGATAAAGTGTGTTCAGGTATGCAAGAGAGCTGAACATTAGGTGCGGGACCGCATGAAAGATAGAGAGAAAGTGCGACACCAAAGTTTAGGAGATTTTTAGGAAAATTTCTCTGATTTTCAAGGCTTGACATGAGGAACTGATATGTTAGACTTGCAAAGGGAGAAGTATGAGTAATAATGAGCTCATACACATAGCAGAATGTCAGGATGACAATTTTCATTGTAACATTGCTCCCCAAAACGAAAGTTCCAATAGATGATGACAAGTCTCCGTCATATATGAAGAGTACAAAGATTATCATTTCATGATCATGATGTGGACACCCCAAATTAACCCTCAGAAACATTCAATGCAAAACATAAATATATATATATATATATATATATATATATATATATATATATATATCATTGCTGAGGTAGGCATTCCCATACTCAGATCAAAACTAACTAGAAACTAATTCAAACTGTTCTGATACAAGAATGATTTTGAGTACATCACAGTATAGACATGTGTAGACACAGTATGGACGCAACCATCTATTTATAAATAGTCCACTGTATAAATGATAACAAAATTCCTCGCAGCCTGGATGGTAGAAACTAGATCCAGGGTCTTGACTTCTGCATCTCGAACTAGTACGATTCTATCCATGTGAATGAATGTGTCGAAGTCGAACATGGTAGAAACCACTTGATTACCAGTCAATGATGTAAATTGTTAACAAGTGTGAGAGTAACCACCAGTAATGTTAATGGCTCTCAAAGTACCCAGTACAATCCATGAAATGTGAATGAATGAGCTGAATTCGAACATGTCATGAAATCATTCTATCGAAGGTCAATGATGAAACCTGTCATCGAAGGCGAGAAACTTGCCATTGAGGCATGCAAATTTCAAGGTACTGACGATTTCTAGATCAACTTCCTAGATAATGAGTTTTCGTCGATAGAAAGTGATCCGTCGTAGGCAAGCCTACAACACAAAATCATAGATCAAGTTTTGAAAATATATTGGCAAGGACTGACTCAGGGATGGTCAAAAATGGATGACAGATATTTTACAGATGAATGGTTTATTTGAACTGTCCTCTGGAACACATAACGACACTACAGATGGCTTGGTTACAATTGACCCAAAGCTAATACCTAGAAACCAGATGAAGACTTTCAATGAGGTTTGATTAACTGTTAGGCAAAGGATTTCCCAACCCAGGTGAATGAAAGTGTCGTATTCAAGAGTGGTTAACTATATTTTCGAAAAATCAAAATACAACAAACAAATTCATTTTTCTCTCTTTTCCCCCACCATTTTTGGCAAGTACCTCTTTATTTTTTACAAGCTCGAGGAGGATAACATTTGCTCGTTTATAAGCTCATCCTTCGGATGAGTCCAACTTAGTTTAAGATTCAAACCCTAAGAAGGAGTGGTCTGTTCCTGTTAAAAATTGAACAGGTCCTTTACTGTTAAATTTTAACGAGTCTAGTATAGGAGAAACTCGGTGTTTTTCAATTTTAGGGAGTCTGAAGAAAAAACTTAAGAAAACTCCATGGGTGTACTTTTTTGTAAATTTAGTCTTTCGAGCCCGAAAAAGGATAAAATAATGTGGGAGAGAACTCTATTGACCATAATTAGTCAACGTATACCTTTTTCGTAAATAGTCCATTTCAGTTCGTAAAAGGGGTAAACTTATATTGAAGGGACGATTATTCATTTACTTTAACGAGTTTGAATAATCAAGTGCTCGGAAATCTTTTCATGTTCAGAGAGTCTGAAAAGGGGCTTAAAAGAGAACTCCAATGTTTCGCTTCTTCATAAATTTTTGAAAGAGTCCGAAAAAGTGATAAAAGTATGCTCTTTTGTTGAAAAATGATCAATTCTCCTGAAAAATCCAATTTCTGCACAAAAACTTGAAAAATTACACATACCTATTTAAGATAAGTAACAATGCTTTCAAAATACCCTTTTTAAAGTGAAAAATAAACAAATTAAAAATTCATCTATTCGAAAAAACTTATAAAAAGGACTTTTTCAACTTCATTTTTACCGTTCAAGTTCAGAGTGAAAAGTAGAAGCTTTTGGGTAAAAAAGTTCCTGTGAAGATTCTGGAAAATCCATCCAACGAAATCGAGAACTGTCAGTCCCAGGTAATTCACGACCTCTTAATCTTGAATTTCATCTGTTTACAATTAATTTTTAGGCCTTAGATTTTATTTTTAAGGGAGAAATATAGTTTAAGAAATCGCCCGTGGAGGTCCGCAGGTGCCACACATGGGACCTGCGGACCCCGACTTTTTCCTATGTAGAAAAAAGTCGTGGGTCCGCACTTTTCCCACAAAGTGCGTGCGTTCCTATGCACTATGTACAAAGGGAAAGTGCAGTCCCCGCGTTTTTAAATTTCAAAATCGAATTTCTCATTTGGCGCCCAAAAATTTTCAAATTAGATTGTTCTAACATACCTTTTTATGCATTGTAGGATTAGCAAGATGTTGATTTGGAGAGAACGTGAGCATGAGGATGTGGATGACGCTACGATGCTCCATTTACCCACAATGCAGGCATTAAGAGCATGCGATTTGTATAAATTCTGAGCCATTCAGGGCATGAGGGCACAGGTAGACCTCCTGACATGGCTGGTAAACAGGTGGAACATGCAGGACTAGTGTTTCATTATTGGTGGCCATCGGCTCGAAATTGAGCTGTAGGATATTTATTTTCTGACTGGTTTGTCCAAGAGGGGCGAACAAATTTCCTTGTTTGGGACTAGGCCAGGTGGCCAAACTGTCGCTAGTCTTCGACAAGAATTTTGTAATGATGAGGCAGACCCTAGAGACAAACGGATTGATATAAATACTATCATCCGTCCCGAGATGAAATTTATTGCGTTTACTGTTACTAGACTGTGTGGGAGTGCAGCACTGCATGTAGCTACCGATTCCCAAATGCGCATTGCTGTGGACTGTTTTCGAGGCACCATTTTCAACTGGTGCGAAGCTGTGTTGGCCAATGTAAAAGGCCAACTAACTAGAGCGAAAAATGGAAAACTAAATAGCTTTGGATATGGATCCATCGTGGTCACTTTTTCTCTAGAGAGGATCCCCATGTTGGCTCCGCAGAGTATTCATGTCGATGTCAGTCGACCTCGAGAACCTAGGATGGTTCGTTGGGTTGCATTGATGGCTCGTCACGGTATTGAGGGCGTTGAGATTGTTCGATTTCCTCCTTCATATTTTCGTTGGCTGGACCGCTAAATTTTTATCATAGAGGACTTTCCATACGCCGGGATAGATTTCCGCGGCGACCGAGAGATGATTCTCCCGGCAGGGGAACAGTGGGATGAATCAGGTAAAATCATCAACAAGTTTTAAGTTCTAATTTTTTTTTTTGTATTTTGATCGTCTTTGAAAATTAATAACCAAAAGTTTTTTGAATGTAGATGTGGGTCCATGGCGACCAGCCCATCTCCAGCCTTATGATAGAAGACAACCAGTTGCAGCCGCACCAACCCGAGTAGGCCAATCAACAGAAATCCTGTCTGATTTAGAGCATCATCTAGAGCGTCTGACTCTAGATATTCCAGAGACGGACATAGATGAGATTCCACTCATATTGCAGAGATACGTGATTGGTGTTCTAGGACCTTTTAGGAGGTTCCCATGTAGGGTTTCCCGGGTAGTGGTTTCTTATCATGATCACCATCAGTGATGGGATGATCGTGTTGTAGACTCATATTTTTTACTTTTTGTGTTATCATTTTGCCGATCATAAGGTGTTTCCAACCTATGATTGAAGACGATGTGTATTTTTTGAAAACACTTCTACACTATGATATATCACTATTTACCGGCTATCTATGTACATATTATGGATGTTGTTTGTTTTATTGTTTTGATCATTGCAAATGTCGATTTATCATACTAGAAGCAACTGCGTCTGCTAATGTATTTAAATGTCTTGGAATATGTTGATATTCAATGTAATAAAATTCACGTTCCAAGAGACGAACTCTTAAAAATAACCGTAATAACACTGGATTTCTAATGGCATAAACCCTGTTAAGCTGTAATACAACAAGTTTAGAATCCAACCTAACAATCAAATTCCGAATTCCAAATGATATGGATTCAGATAATAACTCAATCACTGCACTATAATCTGCAATGTTATTCGTTGTTTGACCAAGGCTTACCCCATGCATGGATACTAACTCGTCATAGGGTGAATAGATAACCCAAGCTACGGAAGAAATGTTATGTGTACTACGACAAGCACCATCAGCAAAACCAATGTAGGTTTGAAGAGACATCGACATCTGCAATATCAGGAGTAAAATTCAGATAAGCAGGAATAGTAATAAAAATCACACTTCTAAACTAGGCACGTTTTTCTAATCTAAGACACACCAACAGTAAAGAAATCTAATCTAATAAAAAATATCCACACCAAGTTTAAGCATAGTATCACTTCAGATAAAGTCCATTTCTGGGTTTATCTAAAGGGACACCGTCAAAATCTATCAGCTCATAGGCCCCTTTTGCTAGCTTTCGCTTAACAATGAAAGGGCCATGCCACATGGGCATGAATTTCCCAGCTCCTAGCTTATCATTGGCTTGATCATAAACTAAGACTAGGTCTCCTTCTGAAAAATTTCGAGGGGTAACACTTCTATCATACTGAGCTTTTATTCGTTTAACATGAGCCTCATTTGCTATTGTAGCATTTCGTCGATTCTCATCTAGCTGAGCCAAGTACAAGAAACGTTTCTCCTCTTCAGAAGTAGCTGGGAGTAATTCTATGGCTAATTTCAGTGACGAAATTTTGCATTCAATCAGCAACACAGCTTCCAAACCATAAACGAGTTGAAAGCGAGTGAAACCAGTTGATGTTTTTACTGAGGTTCGATATGCCCAAAGTGCTGAAAATAACATGGAATGCAAATTCGTTTTGTGAATACCAATAATTCATCTAATCATGGTGACTAAAACTTTATTTATGGCTTCAACCATACCACTGGCTTGCAGATAATACGAAGTGGAACTATCGTGGCGCAGGCCAAGTTGATCTGTCAGTTCAGTCATCATGACATTCCGAAAATGACTTCCATGATCTGTAATAATGGCTTGAGGAACACCGAACCTAGCAATTATGTGATTAAATACGAAAGTTGCAGCAGTCTTGCCGTCAGCCGAAAATGTAGGCATCTCCTCGGCCCATTTAGTAAAATAATCTACTGCTAAGATAATATATGCATGCCCCCTGGCCGAGTGAGGGTTACATGTAATAAATTTGATACCCCATTTCGAAAAAGGACCAACAGCAATTATGGGATGAAGAGGGGCGGGTGGGGTGCGCATCTTACGATCAAAAAGTTGACAATTGTAGCATTTCCGGACTGCATAAATATAATCTTTGAATAACAACGGCCAGAAATAACTAGCGCGCAGTATCTTTTGGGTTGTGGCATACCCAGACATATGACTGCCACATGCTCCAGAATGGAAATCATTTAAAACCTTTTCAGCTTCTTCATGAACAAGACAGCGTCAGAAAACATAATCCGCTCCACGACGATAGAGTGTATCACCAATAATATTATACTGTTGGGATTGGAAGCGTATTTTCCATCGCTGAGATCATGAGATTTCAGGCCGAAAAGATTGGGTTTGGAGATAAATAATAATATCTCCATACCATGGATCGAGAGTACTGATAAGAAACATAGATTTGTCTGCAATGGGCTCTTCTGCCACAGTTTCAGTATCAGTAGAGGGGAAATCACACATCAGTTCTACAAATACCAAAGATTTCTTTGCCTTGGATTTCTCAAATTCCAAGTCAAATTCCTGTAGGATGACTATCCATTTGGAATACTTGCCCCCTATCAATTTTTTGGTTAAAATGTACATCATAGGGTTAAAGTCAGAAATTACTGTTGTTTTACGTAACAAGATGTAGTGTCTAAATCTTTGGACAACTTGTACAGCTGCCAACGCCAATTTCTCCACATGTGTGTATTTGATCTCGGTCGGATGCAGATTCCGACTAAGATAGTAAATCACATGTTTAGTGTTAGATTCATCTTCCTGAACTAAAACCATCCCAATGGTGGAATGAGAAGCAGCGAGGTACAAAACGTAATCCTGGTTGTAGTTGGGAGGATGCAATAACGGTGCATGGGTCAACGCGTGTTTAAGTGCATCAAAAGATCGATTAGCGATCTCATCCCAAAAGAATGGAATCTTCTGTTTCAGCAACCGGGTAAAACCCTTTGTAAGCTTGACATAGTTAGGAATGAGCCGACGTAAAAAGTTTGCTTTCCCCTGCAAACTTTGGAGTTGGCGTAAAGTCGAAGGAGGAGGTAATTTAACAATATCTTCTACCTTCGATGGATCGACGCGAATGCCCGCTTTCGAAACAACAAATCCCAGTAAGCGACCCGAATCTACACAAAAAACACATTTGTGTGGATTCAGCCTAATTTGATAATGCCGACATCTCATAAAAATAGCTCATAAGTGAGTGAGATGGTCGGCCCTTCGTGATGAATGAGCAGGTAAATCATCGAGATAAGGCTGTACAATGTGCTTAATGTCATGAAATGCATAAGACATAGCCTTTTGAAAAGTTTCTTCAGCGTTCTTCAATCCAAAAGGTAGCTTGCAATAAGAAAACGTCCCCCACGGACAAATAAAAGTTGTTTTTGGCTGATCAGCAGGGAGTATGTTTATTTGATTATACCCGGAAAAGTCATCCATAAAGGAAAACATTTCACTGCCGGCACAATCATCGATTATTTGATCTATATAGGGAGTTGGATAATTGTCTTTGGGACAAGCTCGATTAATATCCCTATAATTGATACATACTCGTATCGTTCCTTGTTTTTTAGTCACAGGAACAATATTCGATACCCAATCCGTTAATGGAATTGGATAAATGAAACCTGCACGAAGTGATTTTTCAACTTTTGCTTTGATAGCAGCAGCTTTTCTAGGATGTATCTGACGTAGACGTTGACGAACAGGTTTGGCATCAGGGTAAGTCTTGATTTCATGTACGACAATTGACGGATCAATTCCTGGAATTTCTTCATAGGACCAGGCAAACACATCACGGAATTCTTGAAATAGGGCTTTATAAGTTTGAATTTCATCTTCAGTACAGCAAGCACCTATATGAATGTTTTCAATTATTCCTGGTTTTACTGAAATGTCAATTGGAACCGTTCGAGAGATATTTTCCAAATTTAACTCAGAATCAGAATTTCGCAATGGATTCTGGGGTTCTTTGACATATTCAACAGTAAAAATTGAAGCAAAATCATCTTCAAAATGATCTAGTTCAAGTAAAAATGAAGATCGGTGATGTAGATCTTCCCATGGTAAATCATCAACAGACAAAAATTCACAAATCTGCTCATCAGTATGAACAAGATCAGGAAATGTCGTTGTGGCTGAACTAGATGTAGAAAGTGATTCCTCATGGATCTGATTCATTGGATCAATTTCGGTTGAAGAGGGGTCAGAAAGTGATTGTACGTCCTGGTATGCAATTTCAAATGGACTCAAAGGCATCATGCCATCAATTGAATCTAACTCAGAGTCAGAAGGTATGATCCAAGGATCATCAAACATAACATTGTCTGACAAAATCATGTGAATAGTTGCAACATAAGGCGATACGTTAGGAGGAAAGGAAAAAGTTCCTAGTAAACCAGAATCTTTAATCAAACCTACTCCAACATCCTTATAAGGGATAGCTGCTTTACCAACGTGCTGGATTGTTTCTATAGATGCTGGTTAGGAAGAAAAATAAGTTAACTGATCTATTGTAATGATCCTTCCTTGATATGGAAATTTTATGAGTCGAAATACCGAAGAAACAACAGCAGTCATAGCATAAGTCCAACTACGACCCAGGAGAAGGTTGTAATCTAGAGGGGCATCAACCACTTCCACATCTAGATTTACGGTTTTACCTTCGACCCCTATGGGTAAATCCTACAAAATACCAAAAGGGTGGAAACCTCGACCATCAAAAGCCTTAAGAATCGTCAGAGATTGGTTGAGTGTAGGAGAACCAAGAGATTTCCAACACTGAATTGACATAATACACGTTGAAGCTCCCTCATCAATCACAGTCCGAAAGATCAGCCTGTTTTTTACTAACACTAGAATTTGGAAAGCCATTTGGTGAGGTAGGTGAGGCGTACTATTCTCTAAATCAAAGATTATAAGGTTAGAATCTTGAATATCTACAGCTCCTATGGTAGACAAAAGAAATTTACGTTGTGCTGGGCATGATTGCAGCACTTCCAAAGCCGACATTGCTAAAGGATAAATAGCTAAGTCTTCAACAATGTTGTAATGTGGATTGAAAGCTGATTTATGAAGAACACCTTTAGCAGGCGGTTTGATTATTAAGTCTGGATTTTGTTTCTCGATCTGTAGCAGACCGGAAACAGGAGGAGGTGTGGTTGATGTATTTGCACTAGAAGATTCTGCTTCTTTACCATCAACAGGATTCTTAGTACCATAATCTTGCACTCACGTCGCAATCCTTACATGAGACATCATCAAAATTGGCTCTTCTGAGGTAGTCGAGGTGGAACCAACCATCTTGCTATCTTGAGTCGGAAAAGGATCCTTCAAGACAGCAGGTTGTTGTGAACCTTTAACAAATTTTGCAACCTCTACTCGATGTGGGCATTCCTTCGTAAATTTATCCTCGTCACAAATGTAACAAGGATAGCGAGGTTTTCGTTTTTCGTCATTGGATTTATTTTTATCAGTTTTCTCTTTTGAATTCTTTTTGTTTTTATTCTTCCCTTTCCTTTTACCACCGGATTTAGATTTGGCCGTAGATGTCTCTACGACATGAATGTCGGCAGAAATTTCGGGGGAAGATTCTCCTTTCGGGGAATCTGGTAAAGTTATAATAGGAGAAGAATTCTTTGAAGATTTATTCTTGCTTTTAGTATTGACTGTACCAATCATACCATCAGCGACATGAGACCCTGAAGGAGCAGCAGCTATTTGACCTTGTTTTGGAAGGTCAGGGATTTTTCATGTAAAGTACCTAACTACGTATAAACGAAGTCAAGGTATTGATCTTGAGCAATTACTTGCTCTTCAGTAACAACACCAGCCTTAGCTACATCTTCAGTGATTTTGGGTAACAATGATTTAACAAACCATTCTGCCAAAATTTGATCCGGAATGTAAACTTTCACCAAACGTCTTCTACGTCGCCATTCATGAATATGATTAGAAATATAAGTGGATGTAGATTGTTTTAGTGAAGTTAATAATTCCGTGCCATTGTCGTATCTAACAGGCAACTGAAAATGAGTCAGGAAGGAAGTTTCTAACTAACTGAAATTATTAAACGAGCCTCGTGGTAACTCAATGTACCATTTGGCTGCAAGACCAATAAGAGTTCTTTGGAAAAGACGTAAGTGAATCGAATCATCAATAATTGAATTAGACGCACACCAGAGGTGATAAGTCATGACATGATTTGATGGATCCTCTCTTGACTTACCTTCGAATTTGGGTATATCACTGGGCAACTTATGTGGCATTGGCGTCCAGTACAGATAATAAAAAATTGGATCATTCGTAAGGCGCGTCAAATCAGTTAAATCCAAAGTTGCAATAAATGGTAACTGACGGTTAGGGCCACGAAAACCTTGAGTATCCAAAGCAGTTCCAGGAGGTGGATACCCAGGATAACTGGGAATCAGATTTGCATTAGGAATTGTGTAACCTCCCGGATAACCAGGATTAACTGGACCAAACTGGGGTTGTTGAGGTTTCTGATAAGTATAACCAGGGTACGGTTGATACTGATAACTTGGATTTTATGAAAAGGGACCGAATTGAGGCTGTTCCTGGTACGGTTGATACGTAAATTGCGGTTGACTTGTGACAACTGTACTTGTACCGGCTTGTCCTGCAGGCATCTGAACCGAAGTCTGAATTGAAGGTCCTGACTGGGGTACAGAGACTTGAGGGATTTGCAAGAATGCAGGGATAGACGAACTCGAAGTTACAGATACTCTAGAAATAGGTGTTACAGGTTGAACAGACGTTGCAGTAGTTGTAGCAGTTTGAGGCGGAGTCTAAGGTGTACTAGGTGCAAACTACTGAACAGAACTAGGTGCAGGAATTTGAATAGTAGGTTGGATAGGTTGTTGGGTTGGACCAGAAACCAAAGGTTGTCTAGGTTGAAAAGGAAACTACACATTAGGCTGCATAGGCTGTTGATACTGGGACGGATCCCACACCATATTCATTCTGGGGTATTGTCTCGCAGAAGGTTGAACGTAAGGACCATAACCTGGTTGAACATAGGGTTGATAAGTAAGTGGTGAATTTTCGGTTCCTTGAATAGATGACTGACCAGAAGGCTGTTGGTAACCTTGAATTGGGTACTTACCTTGAGGTTGATAACCCTGAGGCGCGTACTGAAGCTGGGGTTGATAAGGACCCTGAGGAGCATATTGAGCTTGGGGTTGACCCTGGGGTATGTACTGTCCTGAAGGTTGATATCCTTGAGGTATGTACTGTCCTTGGGGTTGTCCCCCAAAATAATATGATTCCACAGTTTGTCCTGGGAAAAAGATACCTTGAGGTTGCGCCCCAGGTGGTAAATGACTTCCTAAAGGTTGCCCCCCAGTCGGTAACTAACTACCTTGAGGTTGCCCCCCAGGCGGTAACTGATTTCCCTGAGATTGCCCTCCAGGCGGTAACTGACTGCCTTGAGGTTGCGGATTTGGAATATTACCAGACATCATAAATATTTTCTCTGCGTTCGACGTTTCAGTTTTAATTCCACTTAAACCAGATGATAACACGTTTTCAATCGTTTGAGGAGCTGCCCCCGAGAAAGTACCAGACAGAGCCTGATATCCCGAAGGAACAGAAGGACCACTGTGTAAAAATGCTTCCGGTGTCTGGGAAAACATGGTTGACTCTCCTGCCATAATGGATGATGGATAGTAACCTCTGGGTGTTGGATGAAATGGAATTCAAGGTGGAGAAAAAGCAAGACGTGGATTCTCTAAAAAAAATGTTAAGGATAGATACTAAGCAGTAGTTCGAATAGGGTTGTAGAAAATAGATTCACGTTCCCTAAGATTTAAAGACTGAGGGGATTCGGGAAGAGATAACTCTTCGTCTGGATTAGTAAGTTCTTCAATAGAAATTAGTCCAAATGGAAGATCGTCAGTGACAATATTTCTTGCCCTAGGTGAACCAGGATCGCTAGAAGTTGGTGTAATAAATCCTGAGGATGTTTCCAAAACAGAAGGTTCAGAGATTTCAGGTTCGTCGGCTAGTTCGCTGGTAGGAGAAATACTATCAGTAACTTCAGAAATTGAAATCGGCTCTTGAATGTGTTCTGTTGTAGGTATTTGATGATCAGGATGAACCACTATAGATGAAGTTCCAATTTATGTTGATCTAATCCTACCGCTGCTAGATGATACCAGAGCACAAAGCCCTTCAAGCTGACTTGGTGTATATTCAGGGGGTTTCCCTTGTAGTCTCCGGGATTGTCTCGAAAATTCCGCCATGATCAAACAAAGAAAATTTCAATGAAAACACCTAAAGTCTCTAAAGAAACAAACAGCTGAATCACACGCTTAAAAATCTAAGAGTTCAAACCACACACAAACAGTAACTTCTCGTACTAAAAACACTAGTTGGTGATGAAATCCAACTTAGTAGAAATTTAATACCGAAAGGGCGGTTGGAACAGTTACCCCGACAACCTGCTTAATGAAACAGACTGGCACAAGTTTCCTCACAAAACCATCTCTTGTGAAGAGAACCCCCCAGAGAGTCCAAGTGAGTCTAGTCGACGTCTTCTCCAGGTACAATGAGATCTTTCCTTCACCGTCACCTTAGGAAATAATCTTAAGTTTGTGGACACTAAGGTTACCAACAGTAACAAATATAACTGGGGGAACATTCTACGATCCAATCCCACGCGCAAGGGCAGAGTAACAAAGCTCAATCCCCTTGAAGGCTCCTCAACATGGTTAATCTGAGGTTTACCGACAAGTGACACCAGGCTCCTCGACAATGTTTAATTCGAGGTTTACCGTTTGTATTGCGCACAAAATCTTCTATCTTCCCTAATGAAATAGAATTGATTGTCTCAAAGGTTTGGACACGATCTCGTGATTGACTTCATTAAGAGAAGCTTCCCAGATTATACAAATTACAATTGGATTTATTTCCTACCACAAGATTTGTCTACTTTTTTGTTTTTACTATCTTGGAGATTTAATTACTCCCTACTCCAAGATACTAGCCTAAGCTATGTTGGTGATAAGAGCCGTAGAAAATAAAAAGATTACTAGATGAATTTTAATTAAGCGTTACTTTTAAGAGTTGTTTCTTAAGTCAATGGGTGCGGAAATGAAACTCTGATGGTGTGAAGACTCGACTTCCAAAAAACACTAAAAATTCACCTAAAAATGATAATCAGATCGTTTTCTTTCAATGAAATTCTAGTTAAGAAAGAGTTGGAGAATGCAATTCTTTTAATAAAAAATTTCTTCTTTAAACATAAAGAACAATTGAAAGAAAATATTTTTGTCTTTTCAGCAATAACTCAAAATGAGACAAATTATCAAAGCTCATAAGAAAAATCCTTTCACTTTCAAAAACTTGAAGCTACAAAACAAGTTTCCTTCAAAAGAGATCTACAAAATTTTAAAAACACTCAAAACTACAAAACTAATTCTGAGATCTACAAACTTTAATAATCTAATTGAATAAAAGCTTTAAGTTTTTTTTTGAAGAATGTTTTACTTAGTTATTCAGAAAACTAAGGATCTATTCGTTCAGAATAACAAATAGATCAAAAACACTCAAACATGCTTTTTATAAAAAATGAGATTCAAAAACCTATAACAAAGTTTCTTTTCGAATATTTGCAAAGAAACAGGTAACTCTATTTCTCAATAAAGGATGATTTCACAATCAGGTCAGATTCAGAAAAAAGACAAAAAGACCAATGTAATCTTAGGTACTTCAAACAGTCAATGCTTCGAATCACTACAAATACCAAGTGAAAAACAATCCAAAACGCAAAACTTCTAGAAAATCATTAAAACACCAATACTGCTAAGATTCATTCACAGAAGGCTCTTGACAGAAACAATCATCAATTTGGGCAGAAACAAAAAACTATAAATCAAAATAAAGATAAACTGAAGAAAGAAATCTAGATTTTTTCAAAATTTTAACAGGGTCCGTAGGCTTCCAGAAGTAACAGGTGCGGTACCGCACTGTTTACTCGAGGAAAAATGCGAAACTGCCCGCATTGTGCAAAGAAGGCAAAGTGTGGTCCCAAGAAAAATTAGAGAAAAACATAAGAGATCTCAAAATTTTCAAAAACAAAGAAAACCCAAGCTACCCAGGCAGATGTCTATCAATCAAAAACTAGGAAAAATGTTTCCTCAAATCAAAATAAAAGAGAACCAAAAACAACAAGTTCTTTCCCCAGCGGAGTCGCCAATTTGTTGTGTGGATTAATCCGTCTTGTGGACAAGACCGATCTCCCTAGTACTAAAAGTATCTAGCAACAAACAGCCAAATAAACTAATCTTTCTCTAAGAATATATGATCTACAAAAAGCTCTATAGAGGTGTAAAAGACTTACCGTATGTCCAACGCTTGTTTGAAGTCGTTATTGTCCCTCGTGCACTTGAAGGAGTTTTCCTCGTAAACCTGCATTCACAAATAAGCAAAATATTACATAGCACCTGTATAGAAATCATCATAAACGATGCTTATCCTAGTGATCAAGGAATCTATGAAATAAACCATTAACTGAAAGCTTATTGAGAAAAATGAGTATATTTGTATTAATTTCAAAAGAAGGAAAACCTTACAACCTGAGCCTTGATGTTGCACAGGCCTTCCTGGGGTCCGAAGCAGGAGTCTCCTCTACTTTGATAAGCTCTGCACTCCTCCAACCAAGACGAATGGAGGTATGTAATCTCTCCTCACAAAATTCTTAGTTAACTGAGTCTGAATCTCAACAGCACTTAACTTCAAATATTATAAAGCTTGAATTCCCCTTGAGGCTACCCAATGCCTCTTTTTATAGTGGAAAAGAGGAGGTTTTCTGTTCCAACTATGAAGGGATAGAATCCTCCTTCAAAGGGATAAGCTCCTCACATCAAGGGGTTAGCTCCATAAGGTAAGGGATACATGCACCTCATAAGAGCGGTTCTACCACCGCAAGATATTTTCTAGAAGCTTCTAGAATTTACTTTTATTGAGCTTTTTGGTATTTACTTGCACCTTTTTGATCTTACAAGGGTACGCACCTTTAACATAGATAAAGTGCATTCAGGTATGCAAGAGAGCTGAACATTAGGTGCGGGACTACAGGAAAGATAGAGAGAAAGTGCGACACCAATGTTTAGGAGATTTTTAGGAACATTTCTCTGATTTTCAAGGCTTGACATGAGGAACTGATATGTTAGAATTGCAAAGGGAGAAGTATGAGTAATAATGAGCTCATACACATAGGAGAAAGTCAGGATGACAATTTTCAGTGTAACACTAGGAGACTATAAAATTTCCCTTATCAGGAATCCAGAAACAATCTCCACCCAAGTTGTCAAGGATATCCACAAAAATCCATCTGCACCATCCAACACATAGGGAATCCAAAGATCATGGTCCTCACCTAATGGAATTTCTGTCAGTACTCCTATTTCTCAACCAAATTGTGTTTCTCCTTTGTGTGTTACGAAAGTACATGCTCCCTTTTGTATAAAGTTTCCTTTAAACACCCCATACACTTGTGTTGTTACATACTCCTACTCTTGAATTGTTACACATGCGTTGATTTGCATGCCTCTTAACCAATAATATGTTGCCTCCTTAGTAATGATATGATATATAACCTTCTACACCGATGTTCAAGTGTCCTCATCAACTATGTGATCTATCCTTAGCAACAATATGATTGCTTTAATTTTGCGCAGATTTTCAGGTCTCCTTGAGGACTATATGATGAATCCTAAACAACAACATGATCAATAACCTTCAATGTTGATGTTCATGTCTTTTCTGCTCAAATTTTCTTTACACCAACCTAAATAATAATAAAAAACCTCTGCTCAAAATTTAAACATACGAATTTCTCCTTACACAATTCCTTTATCATCCTTTGATCGATCTCATCTACACGTACTTCCTTCTTTTCATACCTCTACCTTGGACCATTCCCCTACATCGTATCATTTCTAGGTGGTTTCCTGTGTGATTTTTCTCTTCTCATACTTACCAATTTTGTCTCTCCACATGTTCTCCCCTATATTTTTCTGATTTCTCCTCCGTAGGAACAATCTCCGCCCTGGTTGTCAAGGAAGTCCACAAAAGGCCATATCCACCCTCCAACACATAAGGAATCCAAAAATCATGGTCCTCACCTGAAGGAAAATATTTCGGTACTCATATTTCTCAACCAAATTGTGTTTCTTATTTGTGTGCTATGAAATTACAAGCTCCCTTTTGTATAAATTTTCCTTTAAATACCCCATTACACCTATGTTGTTACATACTCCTACTCCTGCATTATTACATGTGTGATGATGTGCATGCCTCCTCAATAATAATATGATGCCTTCTTATTAAACATATGATGGATAAAATTCTACGACGATGTTTAGGTCTCCTCAACAATTACATGATCTATCCTCAACAAAAATATGATTGCTTACCTTTTTCCCATATGTTCAGGTCTCCTCAGGGACTATATGATCGATCCTCAACAAAAACATGATTGATCACCTTAAATGTTTATTTTAATCTCTCATTTGATCGAATTTCCTTTACACCATCCAAAAGAAAAAACAAACCTATACTTAGATTTCACACACATGAATTTATCCTTGCGCAATTCCTTCAACGTTATATGCTTGATCTCATCTACACCTGCTTCCTTCTTTGTATACCTCTACCTTGTACCATTCCCCTACATCGAATAATTATTTGGTGGTTGCATGTGTGATGTTTCTCTTCTCCTACTTACCAATTTCCTCTCTCCATGTGTTCTCCCCTGTAGTTGCCTGATTTCTCCTATGTAGTTTTTTAAATCCCATGTTTAGCTTTTTATTTCCATTATGGCCATAACCTTTAATTTATTTTGTGTCTTTGTGGCCAACATATTGCACATCAATCACCTTGGTGTCCTGTAATTCCCTTTCCCCAGTTTTTTTTGTTAGTTTCTTATTGTAGTGGGTGGTAAACTCACTCCTACATGCCTCCAACCACTAGCGAACTACCCCCTGAATGGCCACATAAATATTATGTGGTTTTTGCACACCTGCCAGCCTCCTCGACTAAGAAAAAACCATAAAAATCCCAAGCAAATAAACCTTCTCAACTCTGGAAGTATGTTTCCCTTGATTCAACCCATTTTTTTTATCAAAATATTTATATTATTTACAATGGTGAAGAAATAACCATGGGCTATCATAGAATAGTCGAAGCCATGGATGAACAGGTTTGGCCCCTTCCTAGGTGATGATGTCATGCTCTACAATCTAAGGATCAATGCCAAGAATTTCTTCGTAGGACCAAGTGAAAACATCGCAGAATTATTTTAAAAGGGCGATGTAAGTATTGATCTCATCAAGGGTGCAATCCGCTCCAATCATAATATTTTCCACAACCTAAGGTTTCATATAAATATCGATGGGTAGGATAGGTGAAATTTTTCAAAGTTCCCCTTAGAGAACGTATGCCTTGTGTCAGAATCATGCACCCAATTGACATTTTGTGATGAAACAAGGTTGTGGAAGTTGTCATTCAAGTGTTATGAACAAGGGAGAACAAATCGATGGTGGGATTCCTTCCAAAGTGGATCAAAGATCACCACGACTTCCAAGATGGATTCATCATATGGCATCGTAGTATTGAGGAAATCATGGGAACTAAAATGATTGATAGCCCATCTAGGCAAGGTGTAAGCATCAAACTAAACATCATGGGAAGAAGTTGGATCAAAGTTAGCAATCACCATTTGAATCGCTTGTTAAGCCAACTCAACTGAGCTAAAACATTTGAATCTTTGCAAACTTCCCATTATTTGGATAAAGATATCCTAGTCGGATTTTTGGTTTGTTGGTATTGTTCTTTCCAAATAAAGTAAATATTTATCTTTTACTATATTTTTCAATTAATGTGGGCCTCATCCACATGCCCTCACTCATATAAACGTTATTTAAACATGTCCATTTTAAACTAATGTACACATCCCTTATATAGAAAGAAATATTCTTCTAGATATGTTATTAGAGTTTTATAACTATATGCTTGGTATTTTAAACAACTCCTTAGAGAATGAGCCCTATAAAATATGTTTGCCATGAACTTGCTACTAGCTCTTTTAGTGGGCTAAAGTGATTTTAATGGGTAGAGTGATTTTAACAAGTCACTATGTTGTAGAAAGTATACCTGCCACACAAATATTAACACATGCGATCTACTGCGAGGACTGCACATGAACAGATGGTGACCCAATTTTAAAGGTATGCAAATAAAAGTTTTCAGAAATAGTGGTTTCATTTGTATTTCCTAACTTTTATTTGCATACCTTTAAAATTATTTCCTAATTTTAAATGAAACCACTGAAATTACTTACTGAAATTATTTCCCAATTACTGAAATTATTTCATTTAAAATTAGGAAATTATTTCAGTAATTGGAAATTATTTCATTTAAAATTAGGAAATTATTTCAGTAATTGGAAATTGCATATATCTAAATCTCATAGGGTGGCATCTTTATTTTCAGTAATAACTGGGATATGAGGTTTCCTACGTTGATAATGTTAAGGTTCTATCTTTATTGTCAGTAATATCTCGGATATGAGGTGTCCTACTTATTGTATGAATCTCATTCATGTAAATTGTAGTATTGCAGTAATGTGAAGTGTTGGCATTCATTTTTTTTAAATCTCATTTAAAGAATTTTATTTATACTAACATTCACCTACCTTTTTAATGTAAATTTTAAATAAATTCAAAACTCCTATATTCAAATAATTTTTATTTACCATATATTAAAATGAATTTTATTTACCCTATGGTAAAGGAGAAAAGCATGGATTCATTTAACCAAAATTCCACTTGTGAATTTATGTATCTTCTTACAATTTCCCATATTTATTCTAAATAAATTAAATAATACTTCAGATTTTGAAAATAATGAATGAAGCAGAAAAAAAAAAAAAAAAAAAAAGACAAAGAACATGTTAATATATATAAAAAAATATTTGTCAAAATTATGACCTTTTTCCTTCATGTGCTGGTTGTGGTTGCATGCGACGGTATCCAAAATATAAACCTTCATAACCTAAGGTACAAGGTAGAAGTTAATAATCCTCATATTGTAATGGTTAACAACCCTACTACTGCAATACCAACAATTTAATAATTGTTTTTCCTTGGAATAATGAATGTTAAGAACCCTCCTGCCAAGGTTATCTGCAATCTAGAAATGCTTATCCACAAAGATTTGAAATGCATTACACTGAATATAAATGAAGCGGAAAAAAAAAAAAGACAAAGAATATGTTAAGATATATAAAAAATATTTGTCAAAATTATGACCTCTATCCTTCCTGCACTGGTTGTGGTTGCATGCGATAGTATCCAAAATATAAACCCTCATAACCTAGGGTACAAGGTAGAAATTAATAACCCTCATATTTTAATAGTTAACAACCCTGATACTGCAATACCAACAACCTACTAATTGTTTTTTCTTGAAATGATGAATGTTAAGAACCCTCCTGCCAAGGTTATCTGCAATCTAGAAATGCTTATCCACAAAGATTTGAGATGAATTACACTGAATATGAAGAAGTGGGAAAAAAAAGACAAAGAACATGTTAAGATATATACAAATATATTTTTCAAATTTATGACCTCTATCCTTCTTGTGCTGGTTGTGGTTGCATGCGACGGTATCCAAAATATATACCCTCATAACCTAGGGTACAAGGTAGAAATTAATAACTCTCATATTGTAACAGTTAACAACCTTGCTACTGCAATATCAAGAGTTTAATAATTGTTTTTTTCTTGGAAATGATAAATGTTAAGAAACCTCCTACCAAGGTTATTTGCAATCTAGAAATGGTTATCCACAAAGATTTGAGATGCATTACACTGAATAAACACAAATTGGAAATGCATTAGAATTTTCAACAATTACATAATTATAGGTTTATGGGTACATGATGTTTGGATGCATGTATGGGCTATAATCCCACATAGCTATTGTCATTTCAATTAAATAAATGTAGTGAAATATTGGTCTTGAACATTGTTCTAAGCATTGCAAATACATTAAATAAAATAATGAAGAGAAACAAAAGTTTTTTTTTTTATCTTTGATTTATTTTCATTCCCATAGAGAAAAATATTTGTAGTTAATTTTCATTCCCATAAAGAAAAATATTTGCAATTACAGAGCAAAGCGGTGGATCCTTTATTCAATGCCACCTAGAATTATTTAATTGAAAAAAAGAGGAGGAATACAAGGCAAATGTGTATCCATCAAATTCTAGAGAAAGCAGTCATTTGGATTTTGAATGCAGGATCCTTTATTCAATGCCACCTATAATTCTTTAATTGAAAAAAGAGGAGGAATACAAGGCAAATATGTATCCATCAAATTCCAGGGAAATCAGTCATTTGGATTTTGAATATAGGACAACATATACACTAATGGGATATATTTGCAAATTTTGAACTCATCAAGGCATCGTTTTGTTCATGGAGCCTTCACCCCTTATAATTTCACACATATTTTCATAGCTTCTACAATTAGAAGTTAACTTGTAGAAAGAGAAAAATATTGATTACTTGCAAAGTAAGAAAAGACTTTTAATGAATATCCATTTGACAATATATATGGAAATGTTGGATAAGAATCCCCTCTTTTTATGTTTTCTATTGCTAATAGTCCCCAAAAAAAATATTACCATTCTTTACATAGAAAAATAAATCTTATACGTAAGAATGATAACTAGAAGAGAAAAATATGTATGCACCGGAAAAATATGAATATATATAGTTTTCCACTACAGAGTTCTCATAACCTATAAACTAGAAGAACATGTTAGTTTAGCCAGACGTAGAGGGTGAGATTAAGGATGAAATGATTATGATTGTTATGCATTACCTTAATATGTCATTCATAACATGTTTTATTATTGAGACTTTGGCTTGTATGCACCAAAAAAAATTATTCTCGATATATATTACCAAGTTATCTATATAATATGAAATTTATGTAAATTCTTAGTAATTTTGGTAAATCATCATTTTCCTTGGTTTTATTGACCCAAACACTTATTCCTTCAAAATGTGTGTGGTCATTAAACTTGATGGAGTCATCCCAAGTTGACAAAGTCATATTTAATCACTTATGGTAGCATGTAGAATAAAGATTACAACACACTTCTAAAATTTCGATGTATTCTTAAAGAAAAAATTCTAAAAGAATTTTTTTTAAAAAGTAAAAAGGCTCATTCACATAAGGTTAATAATTTTGGACTACTTTTCAATCTTTGGTTAGAAAAATGGAGTGAATTTATGAATAGTGAAATTTTCTTATTCTTGTATAAGGAATACCTAATTTTCAACTTTGATTCTACTTGTCCAAAGTACTTCTAAACGATTAACAAGATCCATTGAAGGCTTGTTGAAACCATTGAACTACAAAGGACCTTAAGAGGAATGAATCCATAAGAGAAAGAGATTTAGAGCCATCTTAGTACTTAAAGTTAGAGATTTATTATTCTAATATTATCTACATACAATAAAAATCTCCAGTCTCCCAAAATATTTGCTTGTATCTAGTTTTAAATTCCATCTTTCATGCCTTGATTTCATTGAATCAACCAAAAATATTAAAAGGGTGTTGGTATTATTTTATGGCTATCTTTTCCTTCTAAAATTCCATCATTTATCCACCATTTTCTTCCATAAATCCCTTATAGTTTATTTAAATTGATTAATGTAGCATTATAATTGTTATTTTACATTAAATTTGATTTATGGAATTTTTGTGTTAAAAATTGAAACTTTTCAAGAAAATTACAGGATGTGATAACTTCTTGTAAATGGTTTATGTTCTAACATGTGGCATAGCAGGTAGATCAAAATGAAGGACAAGGACGTGATCTAGGATGTACACATATGATGAAAAATCTATCCAGCATCAGATTTGAAGCTCCTGAATAGCTGGTCAATGCTGGTCAAACCCAGCCAATCTAGCAGAAAAATCTGAAGTCATAATGAATGATCTTGATATTTTTCCTATGATTAGGAACTCTAAACTAATTCGATCTGTTTTGGAGATCAGTTAGGATTAGGAGGAACGAAAATAGCCTCTTTTGATTGTAATTTTGATAAATAAGAGAATGGAAGCATGTAATAGACTAATGATGCTAGTGATAATATTGAATGTAAGAGAAGACTTGAGACTGTATACGTGCCTCAAAACTCTATTTTTAATGTAACTCATTCCCAAATCTTAATCAGAGACAGAATTTCATCATTTATGGTGTTTTGAGTTAGCGTTCTCATCATTTGAAGTTTTTCAAGTGTGCCTTCAAAGCGTGGAAGGGCCCCCATGTGAAGTTGGTACACTTTCTTTATATTTCTATTAGATTTAGTCTTCAGATCTGATTAGTATTTTGTTTCATTTTCATGCTTTTGAGTTCATCGATTTTGACTAGAAGTGCTTGTGAATTTATTCATCATTGATATTTCATGATTCATAGTAGTAATTTGAGAATTTGATTACAGAATTAATGAACAGTCCTTGTAAGAGATTTAATTGAGTATTGAATCTCAAATCATTTCTGTGATCTCTGTTTTAATGAATTCGATTTTTAATATGCTTTAGTGTGTTACTTTGAAAGAGTTTTTGTGAACTATAACCTTGTAAGAGGATTGAAAACTCAGACTAGTAGCACTCTGTTTTTAGAATAGTAGATCAGATTTAGTTACATAAGTGTTTAAAGTGTGAAAGGAATCACATTTCAATCTCTTGTAAAAGAGTGTTGGAGCCTATCACAATAAAAATTTACCTAGGCAAATAGAACAGATCCTTTTAGGTCTATAAACATTAGACATGTGCCTCTAAGATTACCTACCTTGGTTGACAATAAATGGAGCCTAATATAGAACCCTAGATTGGTCTATACAAAGGGGTTCATTTTTTAACTCAAACTTTGTAATTTAGAATCAATATTTTTCCATTGTAGAATGGGGAAGGCGTTTTTACTTTTATTGTGTGTATATTTCTTAGAACTAGTACTCTTGTTGTTGAGTGGCATGGTTATTTTTCAAGATGGAAGTGAATCTTGACATCAAGCCATATCAAGGTGATATTTATGCCTTGTAGATTAATCATTGGTTTTTTTATAGCTCAAAATGTCACCTCCTTAGGCTCATTATAGAAGAAAAACATGTTGAAAGTTGAGATGTAGAAATTACTATTCTATGGAAATTTCATAAAGCCATAATTCATAACTTCAACACTCCCCTGACAATGGCAAACAAATCTGATAGGTTCACCAGTGCTCCTAATTTCTTGTCAGGGTGAACTAGAAGGCTAACAATGCACCAGTTGAACTGCAAGAGATAACTGAAGCAATCATGTGAATGGATAAGTACAAACAAGGTTAAATTTTCTCACTCTTAGTGGATAAGAAAGAAAGTACCAAACATGGTCAAAAAAGTTTCCAAGTTCAATGTGATCACTCCTCAAAGATATCTATAACAACATTTTCATCCATATAACAAGAGGAGATAATTTTTTCATAAGGAAGTCTAGTAGCAGATTCTGCTAGGAGTTGGATCTAGTTGAGTTATTAGTGTGCAAATATTTAGTATAGGAAAGCAGGCAGAAAATTAACTACAACAAACCTGCACTTCTCTCGATAGAAGGTGCACTTTATTCCATGTCCTTTGTTATTTCCTTATTTGTAGGTTCATGTGTGTGGGACCAATCAATTGTAAACCCTATTGTTTATACAAGTCTTAGGTAGGCTTGTTGGTGTAATTTTTTTTTATTTTTTTTTTTAATTGTACTAATTCTAGTAAGCAAAAATATGGTACATGATGAGAATACAATCAAGAGAAGCAAGAGACTGGCCAACTGGAAATGATAAACTATCAACCTCAGTCCCGAAGAGAGAAAATGAAACAAGCAAGGAGCTACAACATGTGACTAGAGGGCTGGAAATAACCGACTTCTACCCAGCATGGGCAGAAGCCTCCACACGAATTTTTTTCCCTTTATTTTTGTTGACTTTAACCCATCCATCCTGGTGTGTATGATCTAGGATGATTTGAAGACTGGAGTTCTCCAAATGGGGGATCTCCTTATCTGAATCGGAAGCGGAGGACTCATGAATGCATTTCTGAGTGATTGTAGAATATGGAGGATGCTCAGGTGTAGCGGTGGAGAAGTCCTTCGTCTATAGAGCAGGATCCAAATCTGCATCACTCCCTTCATCTTCTGAACTCGAGGATTCAGAGTCAATAGCTGGCGGTGGGGTACAAGGAGTCCATCTTTTGGATTTGGACTTTGTAATTTTTTCCTTTTTCTTTTTTGCAGGGAATGTGGGGCAAGAGTTCTGCAGATGCCCTGTTTGGTGACAGTGGTGGAAACAAAAGGCAGTATTCTCATAATCTAAGATCTGAGTCCAAAAAAATTCTCTTACCTTGATGATGATTTGGTCGGGCAGGCTATTGCTTATGTCTAATTCCACACATATTTTGGCATATGTGTAAAGACCTTGATTTTCCCTCCAATAATCTGTCGTTAGAAAGCAGCCCAAGGCGTTGCCTATTCCTTTATAGATTGCAAGATGCCATAGATGGGCTGGTAAGTTGGGAAGCCTGACCCAGACAGGTGTCCTGGTGACAAAAATTGTAGCTGGGTCGAAATATGGGAACCATGGGGTTAAGAAGAGCCCTGTTGTTCCAAAAAACCAAGGACCTTCCTCTAAGGCCTATTGATAATGTTTAGAGTGATCGAATAGTACTATGAAGAATACTTTTGAACAGAAGTTGACCTTGCAATTTTGTGTCCAGTTAGCGTAGATCCATTCATAGAGTTCCTTCGTACGCGGCCAAAGTCCATTAAATCTGCATATGATGGCGTTTTTTGCAAATTTTTGAAGATCTTCTGCGAGATCTGGATGGGAGATCTCAACGGAGGGAACATCCTCCAATTTATTACCGACCCTTCTCCATTCACACACGCGGCTGAAACTAGAGGGATCCCCAACCTTGACGATGAACTCCAAGATTTGATCATCTTCATTTCCGAGGAAGGGCATTGCTTCACCCTTGCTATTATGTTCTTGATCTGCTAGAGTCTAAAAAGTTGTGGGCTCTACTCTCTCTCCATGGCGACAGCCAGACCTAGGAACCCTAACACAACCGGTAGCGGAAGCGAAGCTCATCTTTTCTGCTATGACCAATTAATATTGATAAACAAGAGTTCTAGACATTTTGGGCTTGTTGGTGTAAATTAATCGACTCCTATAGGTGAAATATCTCCACAAACATAATTGGCGACTACACTAGGGAGTCCCAATGGGTCCCAGTGAGTCCATTTTTCAAGTCTTTTTCTAAGTGTTTAACAACATTTGTTTACTTTTCTCAGTTATGTACAATGTTTATGAGTCCTAAGATAACTTGTATCTGAATTTCTCGTGCCTGAAAACTCCAAATATGGAGTTAATACCTATCAATTTTCCTTTATAGTTTTGAACATAGCATTTTTCATCCTAATAATGCCATGGTTTGGCCTATTACAGAGCATTATTGGCCTTCTGTGCTCAGGTTCTTCTATAATAGAGCATTGAGGCCTCCAACCAGGGGTTTTGACAAGGTTTCTCTTACAAATTCTTCGGTTTTCTTACATTGTTTTTTGCCTAGTTGCGGTTTCTATTTATATCTATATTATTGTAACTTGTTTTTTGTTTAGAACCTTCAAATCTACCTCAAATAGGTGGAATTGTCCTCCTTATTAGGTTTTTGAATCCTCTTGGGTTTGACTCCTAGTAGAGACATTGGGGGTTAGATACCTCTCTACCACCATTGTCATGTAACCATCCACCTTTATGTTTGCTTGTAAGTGTGATTGGATCATTCAATACTTTCTATGTATGCATGCTTACTTGTAACTAGGTTATTGGTTTTTAGTGCATTTTTATGTCTATTTCCTTTAGTTTCTTTCTGTTGTTTTCTTGGTTTTGTGTTTCTGATTTGCACTATATGTTTGAATGTTGAAAGAGAGTGTTAAGAGGATTGTTTTCATACTTGAATTTTGAAAGGATATAACCTTATCTTAAATAAGTTTCGTTAGACGGAACAGATGCATACGCATATCCTACACAACCTTCTTTGAGCATAATTCAGAACACTGCAAAATTTTCATGCCATACATCCTTGAATTTAAAAAACAATCATTAAATTAACACTAGTTAAAATAATTTTGATATATTTTCTATTCTCTCGTAGAAAAACAATAATATCTTAGGTTCTAGGGCCTTGGAATAGGTTCGTGAGGTAAACTCTCCAAGGCCACAAAAAAAAACATAAAATCTTGAGCTAGGGAGTGGAAATCCATTTGTAGTTACACATTGTCTGGGAAGACCCTCTAACATAAGGGTCAATCACAAGGTCACAACAAAGCCAGTGGAGTGATATACCCCATTTCACTTAGTATTGGTAGTGCTAGTCTACACATATTTGGGGGGTATCCCTGGGGAGGCTTCAAGCTTGATACCTTACCTTTGCATGTAGATCAGACTGGCAATTTTTCCCCCAAATCGGGTAGTTGTATGTGGCAACCATAATGGCCATAACCTTAGGGACCTTACATGAGTAATGGTGAGGGGTAATTCATTGTTACACTCGAGGAAAATTTTATTCAATACTCACTCAATTCTCCTAGAAGGTGCCCGCACATAATCAAGGGTACCTACATGAGGGATAAGATCCATTAAGAAGGAGGCCATTGTAACTATCCCAAACATATATTCATAACTTACTTAGGACTTGATAAACCAAGCTCCACCTGTAGGGAGATCCCTTTGATCTCTTGTTTTATGTGCTTGTTCCTTAGATTGAATAGGCATATAGTCTTTGGTTGTGTCTAGTGGCCTTAGCATATTTGTTTAATGCATTTGTACATTGTTTTTGTTGTCATTGTGGTGGATTTTAGTTTGCATTGTTTTCATTACTTGGAGGGACTTTCTCCCTACAAGGAGGTCCAAATTACCAGTAGATGTAGACTCAAACCTTGAACCACCATAAACATACTTGTTTCAAGGGTCACTTTGAGAGATACTCAAGGGACTTGTTGAAGTCCTGAATTGTCTTGTTTTTTATATCCTCTCACCTTCATTTCCATCCTTTTCATGATAGTTTTAATACATTTTCAAGTTAAAGGTCACTTCATATATTCTCAAACATAATAAAAGGTACCATTCATTCATTTTTTATAGTTTATTGTTTGTTTATGAAATTTAATCAAAACATTTCTATAGCTATCGAAATGCACTCATTTTGTAGCTAACCAAAGATTTTGCAGCTACATTCATGGTTAGACAGGTTCCAACACATTTGAAGAGGAATAAAGGATATAGGTAGATGGGAAATGTTCGACATATGGAGATCCACCTATTACACTAATCTGGAAAATTAGAGGGTTCGAGAAATCTAATGGTCAAACCAGGAGTCAACTCTAGTTATAATACTCCAACCTTGCACATAATTTGAAGGAAGGTCACGCCATTGCTAATGGATTCTGGGATTGAATGAGAATAGTTTGGAATCAAAGCTACGATATGTCAAATCGAAATGTTCTCATGATTTACTCTTCTCGTAGAAAATCATGAGAAGAATGATTCATATTTTGATTTATTCTCTTAGTTGTCAAATAGAAACTAGCGTCTCAACTTATAACTCTTAGAAATGTTATTCAATAGAGGATTATAAAAATCCTTGGAGCAAGAAAATGGACATTTTTTCTTTTTTTTAATCTCTTTAAGTTTGTAATAATTTGAAATTGTACACTTCTACTTTTAATACAAATTACTTTATTCCTTTGGTGGTTAAATGTGTGGGTGAATAGCTCTTAATTAATTTCATGCTTATGCTCAACATGAGGGCCCCCTCACTTCGTGTGGAGACTTCAGCCCATGTTGGGTAGAAGTCGATCTTTTTCACCTTCCAGTCATTTTTTGTAGCTCCTTGCTTGGTTCATTCCTTCTCTGAGACCGAGGTTGATAGTTTTATCATTTTCGGTCGGTCGGTGTCTTGTCTCTCTTGATTGTACTATATTTTCTTAATATAAATAGTTCAATTTTACAAAAGAAAACATGAGGCCCCCCTCAAGAGTTGTAAGTTAATATAGTTGTTGGTTATGTTAGCTGTTGATTTGTTTCATGAGTAGTTTCTTTTCCACTACAAATAGTTATATGCTTTCTATCAATACTTTCTTAGTATATTTCATGATTTTCATGATTTGATATTGAGTAGTTTTCACAGGTCAAGCACTCACATATGATAAAAAGATAAGAAAAAAAAACACTTATTTTCTTGATTTGTTTATTTCAATTGTTAATGATCAAATTTATTTGAGTTATGACTGCTCACACTAGTAGATTCCTCATAATTGTATTTCAAGATTATTTCTTTCAAGCTTTGTTCCTTATTATGATTTTGAATTTGGCACTTAGATTAAGGTTTTATTTCTGTTGAATAGATTAAATATTTTAATTTCTTGCACTTAGAATAACATTTTAATTCACTGCAAGTAGAAATAAGATTTCAATTGTGTTCATTAGAATAATATTTTTCAATTCAATTCAGTAGAGCAAGTTTTAATTCTTAGGCCAAGTAGAATAAGATTTCAGTTATTCTCATTAGAATAATCGTTTCATTTCAGTACTTGTCAAGTAGAACTTTCAATCAAATTCACCTTTAAGAATAGTTTTATTTTGAAAGAATAATTTTGGTGGAAAGAACATGTGTGTGGGAATGATATAAGTTAATCTAGTTACATTTTATTCCATTGGAAATTTTATTTCAGTGTCATATTTTAAAATAAAAAATAGAACTCCTAGAATATATTGCGCACATGCACTTCACAAGTACATGAACCTTGGTTGACAATTAATGAAGTAATTTAACAATCAATTAAATTACCCAACATGGCTAAACCTTTAGTTCATGGAGTGGTTCCCTAGAGTCTTCCACCTCATCCTCACTCCCCTATCACTCAGACATCGCCACCCATCTCTTTATATGGGGGCATAGACTTGTTAGGATTTTTTCACGACACTTACTCAATGTCCATCACGATTAATACCACTTCCATGGAAAAACCTAGTGTGTCCACACATATTGTGACAGAAAATCCTCCTGATACTATTTATATACCTTGCTCTATGACCATAGGTCTTGCCCATATTACATCCATTGAGACTACATTTCATTTTTAGTATAATATTCTGAGATATTTTTTCTCTCCATTTAATGCATCCACCATGGGTACCTCCATTTCATCAACCATGACCCCTCCATTCATATTTAGTGGAGGCTATAGTCCTACTACGAGCAACATACCCACATAATAGGTCGAAATTCGAACTACATGTACACATTTTCATCCACGAGACCCACCATTTGTTCTAGTATCTCGATATGTAGTTCCTTCATAACCAATGGTGAATTCCCACTTGGTTTAAATCACCATGCCCAATCCATATCATTCCCTAGCTTAACTTGGGGCACTTTTGTTTTCGGTGGATATACAACTCCTTGGGGTAGTCAATCATTATTCCAAGGAACCATGCCATTTTCTTGGAATTTCCAATGGGTTTGGAGCACCATTCCTAATTATAAATTCAATCCTTGGGGTACCACCCTATTTGGTCAACCTTTCACACCCTTTGGTCTCGAAGGTCATCAACATTTTCGAAATATTATTGATTATAGGGCCATTCACCTTAGGGGAAGTAACCTTCATAATGTTTACATGGTTGTTAGAGTTAACACCTCTATTCAATCCACTTCCTTGAGTGAATCCAACACTAGAAACCATGTTATGGGAAAATAAACTCCTCCACTTGGGTCACAGGGGGCACCTACCGCACCCTCCCCCCCCCAAGGCATTGATCACCTCACTCTTCTTGGAAACCCTTTCATTTCTTGATCTTTATAAGTTGATTAATGATCCCATATAGCACAATATTGCATGGCCCCCAATACCACCCAAACTGCTAGAAAATATACCTAATTTTGATGGTAAACCTGGTGAAGACCTTGCAACCCATATCACCACTTACCATTTATGATGTTTGTCCAACTCTTTCATGGATGATATCATTAGAATACACCTTTTCCAATGAACTCTTATCGGTGGTGCTAAAAAATGGTACATTGATCTAAAAAGTGTCACTTACGATAATTTTATGTATTTGGACTAGAAATTTGTCAAACACTATAAATTTCTTATTAGGTATGAGACCAGAACCGATATACTTACCAATTTCCATCAAGATAACTCCACCCAAATTTCATATCACATTCATGAGTGGTGAAAGAGGTAAATTTTATTCCACACCAAACTTCTAGATGAGTTATTTTGCGAGTGGTTTTTTAAGTCTCTCTTCCTAGGATTTCCAAAGATGTAGAAAAGGTAGGAGCTCAAAAATAGGAACAAGTTATCTTGCATTCTCGTCAATTAGAATTGATATATTTACAAGTGGGTACGCTATATAATATCATACCTAATGACCCTTTACCATCGAATGATACTTCGAAACCAAAGCCTAGATAAGACATTGATGGTCTAGTGGGGCTTTTATCCTCAAGAAACATAGCAACCATATGTCCCAAATGAACATCTCTTCTAGTATCTCATCTAAAACCTAACACTCAAACTCCTAGCACTATTGTTTAAACCTCTGAGGTCAACTCTTTCCAATCCACATATGTGAAGAACCTTTAGCAACAATGGGGTAAGAAGAAGAAATATAAATCTAATAAACCTTTGAACAATGACCAAGGAGCCCCTCAGACCCAAGAGATCGTAAGGAGTGGCACCAAAGAAAAGAAGAAAAATAATCGTTTTCCTTGCAAGATCTACGAAGAAGACCACCTAACTCATGAGTATCCTTGGATGGATGAGATCCATTGCTATTTATCACAACAAAACATTGCTTATCAACCTATTGCCTTGACAAATCATTTTCTAGCCTAGCAACAATATATGGTTGCAAACCCTCCACATCCTCAACAAGAGGGAAGTGGGGGGAATTCTTCTCATAATGCCTCATAGGAGATCCGTTATCACTTCAGTTCTCTCTTGTCATGCAATTGGTGCATGGTTAGCCTTATAGTTTATTCTAGGAAGCCAATAGGAGCATTGTTGAGCCTCGCAGGTTTTTTTTCCATTTTCAAGGGAGAATTGAAGGCATGAATTAAGGCTTTTCTAAAGAAATTTTTGTATCTCAACTTGTGAGATGTTTTTCTTATTTAATGACCACAAAGGAGTGAAATTTTGAGATGTAATAAATGCCCCCTAATATATGAGGTTAGAAGAGAAACTGATATCCAAAAAACATTATAATAAACCTAATGAGCTAGGCAAAGGGATGGAACCACTAACATAGAACCTATAGAGGTTGTGAAAATCATAGTCATAAACATCTAATTCACATCCCTGAGGTAGGCATACCCATACTTGGTATTGAAATAATAGAGCATGGCCACCCACACAACATACTATAGACTCATGTCATCAAGAACTACCATGATACAATGTAGATCTATGGCCCAATATTTATCATTAGGGTTGGACATTGATGTGAGTGCCCCCAAGAATGGACCTGAAAGTACATAATACATTCTCCAACGCAGCTTATGTGATGAAATGTTCATGATTGAGGTAGCCATGTGCTCCAAGGTATTTAACATATCCCGATGGTACAATTCTACTAAATTTGAATGAATGAGCTACTGTCGATCATGCAGGGAGACCTTTTGATTACCAAGCTTTAATGGATCCCATTAACAAATTGATGGATACAACCAATTATGAAAATGGTTCCGAAGGTACCTATCACAAACTGCAAAGTGTGAATTAAATATATAATTTTGAGCACTCCTATAATCACTGAATATGGGCCAATGAATAAAACCCACCATCAACCGCAAGGAAACCTACCATTGAGGATTGCAAGCTCCAAGGTATTGGACTATTTCTAGATACACATCCCAAATAAGGTGTTGGCGTTGAGGGGAAGATATCTGTTGAAGGAGGACCTTCATGTATCCCCCATAATTCAACATGAAAATGTCACAAAGATGAGGTCTCATATGTTAGTAGTTGAAGAATTGATTTACAACTGACATAGGGATGACAGACACAAAAAGTAAAATGATACTTGTAGATGGTCGACTCTAACTAAGACTCCCTTTTAACATATAATGACATGACACAAATTTGAGTTTGGAAACATGGACTAAAGAATATTAAACATAGATAATGGCAACACACATGAGGCATCACCATATACCAAAGAATAGAATGGTAACCAATCAGGTGATACACTAACTAAACAACAAAGTGATTCAATTCTAGCTTATGGTGTGGCTATAAATCCCAGCAAAAACCAATTGTAATAGAATGAATCAAATAAGTTCCATTTTCAAGGGTGTCTAATGACAACCATGGTAAAACATAGAGTAGAAGACTCTTTGCCCCTTTCCCTTTTTTAATAGTGGATCTCCTTCTTAGTTTAGCAAAAATGATAAAAGAATAAAAGAATGATTCTTAGTGTCTTTTTCATTCAAATTTAAAGAGGTAAAAGAATGCTTAGAATGATGTCTTTTTTGTGAGTTCTATAGTGAGGCCTAAAAAGAGATAAAATTACACTCGTGTCTATCTCATGGTTTAACATGTGTAAGAATAAAAAATATATTACTCGCTGAATTTCATTTTGACTAATGAGTAGGAAAGAACGGAAAGAACTTGGCATTTCCAAGTAGTTTAACAAGCATGAAAAAAATGGGAAAAGAGGCTTGTAATTTTCATTGTTTAACGCGCATGAAAAGAAGACCAAAAGGAAGCTCATTCCAGAGAGACGAGTAGTATAACGGTAGGAATATTGTTCTGAGGTTTGCAGAACTAACCTAAACAAAGAAGGAGGTAGTGGCAAGGTGTCTAGAAATGGCGGAAATATACTCATTGTTGCGATCTTTCTGAAAGGGTGAGATGGGTTTCAATATGGAGGCAAGGCTAATTAAAATGAAATAGGTCAAGCATGACTACAACGTTGGCAAGCGTAATGAAGGAAAGTAGCATTATGGAAATATAGAGAAGGACATTGAAGACTATGAGCATAGGCGACCAAAAAGAAACAACAAAATGAGTGGGGACCCCATATAAGGTGATGACAACTAGAAATAATATAAAATGAGATGCATGAGGCTCAAATTTGATGTCATGGTGAGTACTAAAGAGGATCCTTGGACCTACAAATGAACATAACATGAACACCAAAATGACAATCGGGTGTTATTCTAGGTTTTTCATGAAGGGTAGGTTCTACTATACAAGTTATGACATGCAAAAATACATGATTAATGTCATAAACTAAAGGGATGGGCCCTAAGGTATAGTGAAAATGTGTAGGAAATGTCAATCATATAGTGACAAGATGGATGTGAATCCTAATTCTATATGTTAGGTTCGATGTGTTAGAGTACTGTGTATTTCCTCTTTACAAAATTTTCAGATTGTACATAGATCTCAATATTCAAAATTATTTTCAAAAGAAAGATAAAAAGAAACAAAATAAGAAGAAAATAGGGCATTCAAAAAAGGAAAAAGAAAGCCCCACACAAAAAATAAATATTTCTGAAAGTGTTGCAAATCAAAATGCCACTACTTTTTAGAAAGGTTTGTTTAATCATACAACTTAAGCATGATTGTACAATTTTGAATTTTCTGCTGATAGGTTAGAGAATGAGGATTTTCCAAACTATTTAATCTTGGCTTATCAATAGGAAGGTAGAAAATGACATTGGTTCAACAACTTAATTTGAACCAATAGGAGAAATAAGGGATAGGTGATAGGTTAGAAATCCAAATGAAAATTGATTTCAGGGTCTGCAAGACTAAACGCACCCTACAAAGAAGAAAAATGGTTAGAGTTGTAGATTGGATAGGTATATCTGTCAGAAAATGAAAGGGGAAAAATGTAAGGGTCACTTTGTAAATAAGCATTCTAAACAACTGCTTGAGTATTCTCCTATGATAACAGAAGAAGAAATCAAACAGAGGAGGAAATCAAAGTGAAATCAAGAAATTTGTACTCTAAAGGTCCAAAATGGGTATGTTTATAAAATTTGGGACCTTATGATATAAATTTACCCCTTGGTCCCGACTCCATATACTCCTTTTCTACCCTGCAAGTTTTAACCTATTCCTTCTTAGCTCATCATCGAAGCTTAAAACTCCGCCGATGCGATTTGGTGGGACTTATCTGACCTTTATACATTACCAAATCTGCATGAAAACCTTCATATTCTGCATTTTCCTTACCTTTTTCCTTTTCACACTTTCCAGCGTTTAGCGTGTTGCATTTCGCACTTTGCACATCTTTAAACTTACCTTTTAAGTGCCCACAAGATAAAATTTCTAACTTGTGATATAACCAGCGCATAGCGCGCATCGCAAGTTCCAGAGGATAGGTGAAAAGCGATCATGTTAAAAGATCCGAAGTGCGATTTTCAAAGTGGGTGGGACCCAAGAACATATCGCAAATCAAAAATTTTAAGGTTACATCCTGCTGCACATATCAAAATCTGAGATCTACGAGCTACGGGCGGACCCACCTGTTCCTTGCCACGTCATCCCCGCTCTTCAGACATCGCAGATTTTAAGGTTTACATCCCGCTGCACATATCAAAATTTGTGATCTATGAGCTGCGGGAAGCCCCTACCTCCGTCATGCCACGTCACCTCCATTCACCACACTTCGCATATTGCAAGACTTAACTGTCAACCTCCATCGCTTACAAAGGAAAACTCTTGACCTGTGATTGCATTATAGGTTGGGGCCCCACCTTTTTGACACGTCAAATATTTGCTAAACCTACCTCAACTCCTCATCATCTCTTCTCATCTCCACATATCGTATGACCCACAATGCCTTTTAGCCTCCCCGCATCTGCCGAATGTTTAAAAAGGGGGGGGTGAAATGGGCGGTATCCCATACCACCTTTTTGACTACGTGTCGCACCCATGGCTATTTCGCACCCCCCTCTCCAATAATATTTACCAATCTCTCCCCCTCCAAAAATCCCTTTGTGCCATCCATCAAATCGCTGATTGTTTTTACCGTTTCCTATACCATTCGCACCACGTTTTCTCTTGCATGTTCGCTTCACTCGATCACATCCCCTCCCATCAAGAATCCGTTGTGCCATAAAGGGTCGAGTCATTATCCAAAGGACCTGCGCCACCTTCACACCACCAAATAATTTTTTTAAAGCTAAATGTCGACATAATTGTAGAGTTACTCGGTTGGGTGTTATCAAATTTCTACAGGTGTTAAAATTTGCAAGTATTATTAGAGAAAGTGCAAACTACTCAAACCGTTTCTGAAGAGCCATCTGTTTATCAAAGAAGAGTTATTAGCACTCTGTAAACCAGATTACAGGGCTCCTTTATATTGTTCAATCCCAATCACTATCTCCTTCTATCATATCCCTTCCCAAGTGCTGATCTATAACCATTTCCCTTTCTCGATTCCCCCCTCTGTCATCCCATTCTCCATTGCAGGTTGTGAAAGAAGAACCATTGAAGAAGATGCCTCCAAAGCTAGATCAACAGCTTTTAATCCTATGTTCTACCCACAAGTGGACCTGGATCACTTGGCTCTAGCAGAAAGAGACTATAAAATCCATGAGATAGAGTCGAAATCCGATTATTTTGATTTCTATTACTGGCTTGAGGACATATTTATCGAAAGAACCGATGACATTAGCCTATGGGAGACCGAGCTACCCCTTTACATATTTCCAAAAGCCCATAGTTGCCCAGAGTTCATCAGGAAGTGCCAAATTTGTTATGACATTAACCAAAGAATCTTAGTCACCCCAACAGGAGAAATCTTGTTCGCCGGCAATGCCCAATCCATCCAGAAAATGATGCAGGCCCCCACTCCTGAACAAGTAGTCCCTTTCACGTATGAAGCCCTCAGAGAATTTTATCAGAATCTTGACCCTGCCAGAAAAGCCAAAAATTTGCAACTTTTCATGGCCTCTGATACCCCAATGCCTACGAAGAGCCCTCCTTATCCCTCATCTATCTTTCTTGATAGGACCAAGCACATTATGTCTGTTTTATCTTATTTATTAGGTTATCACAGTGATCAATGGGTAGAGGAAGTTGTGACAGGTTTTTTTTCCACTCTTTCCCCAGATGTTAAACCTAGAGTCATGTTCAACTATGCTTAGTTTCTTGCAAAGGCCATCCATGAACAATTTTTTAATTTTGATACAGAGGAGGTTTTTAAATATTCCTCTATGTTGGTATATATGTTTGTCCATTTCTAGTCCAGAAGGTTTAAATTTCGAATGACCAAGGTAAATGAAGATGATGAGCCTCAATTTGTCATTTGATAGACCAGCCTACTATTAAAATATCAGAAGGATTATACATACAAGGATTTTGTGGATTTTTTTGTTCACCTAGCCATCAGCACATAGCAATGTAGCAGAGCCCAGGATAAATGAAGAAATTAGGAAAACCATGCAGCTAACACAGCAAGTGAAGACAGCATATTGGTATTTATACCAAAATTATGCAGAGAATCAAGTCTATGGGAATGAGCTAGCCCCTTACAAATTTCCAAATTTCCTCTCCATGAGGGTCTTTGCACTAGAATACATAAGGAAAATGATACATGTAGATGAACTCCAATTTTCTTTTGCAAAGAAGAAGGCACAGTTCAAGATCAAGAGACAAATTGGGCCTTTCATCTGTAATAGTAGAGCAGCAAGAGAGGAGGCAGAAAATATACTGAAAGAGATGGGTTTCAGCCACAGTTTCACTTGGTCTTATGACCCTGCAGGGATTATCTCCAGGAAAAGAGTGAAAAATAGATCTACACCCTATGTTCACACACAGAGACCTCTAATTGATCAGTATGCCAATCAAACTGAATGGGTGCCCAACACCCTCCAAGAAGAGGAAGAAAAAGTGTTCTCCACTCCATGCGTCCAAACCCCAACACCACAAGAATGGAAGAATGTAGAAGGAAAAGAAGACAAGGGGAAAGAGCAAGAGAAAGATACGGGGAGAAAAAGGCCAAGAGAGGATCAGTCACCTTTGGTGACTAATACCTCTAGTAAAGAATTAAAACTAAGATATAGGAAGAGGACCTGAGTTAATATGGATATTGATGAAGGAGGAGAATCAGGGCATCAAACAATAGTTCATATTGCAAACACCCCTGGGACATCTCCAGTGGGTGGTCAAATAATGGCTTCCCCTACATATACAGCCACAATGTCTCTACAGTAGCAAGCCTTGCAGACATCTACTTCTAGACCTGCCATAGAAGGCCAAGAAAAATCAGTTTATGACACATTCAAGGAAATAAATTTGAGGAATTAGGTGTTGAAGACTAACACATAAAATCAATTCTGGAAGAAGACCCCAAGTTCACAAAGCAGGCTACTGTCTGCTTTTGACACTGAGAAGGGAAGGATGCGGATGCCATTTATAGAATCATTGGTCCCACGACCGCAAGGAGTAGGAGATTACAAGAAGGAATCATTTGAATTTAATGCCAAGGAAATCCATCTGATTGACCAAATGGAATTACACAAGAATATTGGAGAGATGGTGGCCTCCACATTTACAACTATTGTTATGACCTTGTCAAAGCTGCACGTATCCTTATCCAATTCTCAATCACAACTCAGGATAGAAAATATATCTACCATGGCTAAAGACTCAAGGATCAAGTCTTTAGAATATTTAATAGTGAAGCAGGTTCATGACCCAGCCAATGTTCAAGTTGTGGAGGAGGTTTTGAAAAAGAATAATGTTGACATAGCAACCCTCATGAAACAACTCAATATGTCAGCAACAGAAGACCCCTTGACCAAAGGTATTGAGGAAGATGAGTCACAAAAGGCAAATCTATTGAAGTTATTTGTGGAACATTCTGCCCAAATCAAATAAATGGAAAACGAGATGGAGAAGCTACTGAAGGAAAAAGAAGAAGCAGCACGAGTGGCACTCATCCCACTGGAAGTTGTCCCCATTTCAACAACTCCATCAGTTGTTCCCACAACTGCTGGAGCATCTAGTGGGATAGACCAGCTGTCAAAGGGCATGAAAAGTATGACCTTGCAGTCACAAGAGATCCAGAAATTGGAAGCACATATTGGAATCCTGAAATATCAAAAGGTTGGGTCTGAAACTTCCCATGAGATAGCCAAACAGCAAATTGAGATATTAGAGAAGGCAGAGAAGGAATTTTCGGATAGCAGCATTTTAGGCTAAATGAAGATGATAATTTGGGGCAGTATCTTAAAGTCAGTGGATGAAATTTGGCACTCCATCCACGTCATTTTTGAACAAAAATAGTTGGTGGAAAATTGCGTAGTGGCCATTGGAAAAGCAAACAAAGAATTAGGAAACATGCCAATCACAGCCCCTAAAATCATAAAATTCCTGAAATCCAAAACCAACTATGAGCTTGAAGAGCTGGATGTACAATACAGAACATCAACCATATTAGAAGTGAGGAAGGTCCTCACTAAGAGGAATTTAGTAAGGCAATTGGAGGAGAAGTGTCGTGAGTTGGACATGGCCATCAACAGATTCCTAAACAAGATTGAACCCCTGGTGGCAAAAGGATTGCCCTCACTATATGTAATTAATAACAAGCTGGTCCAAAGGGGAGATTATATGACCAAACTTAGAGAAACAGCTAAGGATACCACCAAATTCACCAACATCAAAGGAAAGGTGACCAGGAAAGTTGTTTGGGATCTCTTGAGCAATGACATCTTTATTCAACATGAGCTGAAGCATGCTTTCCTCACCAGGCCCAGATTCAGTAAATAAACAGAGGTGGATAAAGTGTACCGACATGTCATAGGCACGATAATTCCCAAAAAAATGGAGTGGAACAAGTTGTGTATGTACCAATATTGAAAAAAGCACGGTGGACACCTCAGCACAGCCACCAATTGATCAGAAATGCCAGCATCGCATCATCTTTAATGATCCAACAGAATCGGCCCAAAATAAGAGCTAGATGTTAGAGCCACCTATCGTTTCCTCCTCGCAACCATCTCAGCCGCCTCCAAGCCACTTTTTGGATCCACGAAGAGCCACCTAAGTTTTGCATTCATGAAGAGTTGTTAAAATTAATTACAGGCGGTGTTTTGTCAGATATTTTTGCTCAGGCCATGCATGGCCACACTTTTCTAAATTCATTTTGTTTGTAATTAATGTAGTTTTCCAAAGTATATTAGGGAAACCGACTCAATTTTTAGTTAAATACTGCTTTAATTTCCATTCTGAAGGGTTGGATATTGTTAGCCCCTGCATTGTAAGAAATACTATATTGGAGCACTGTAATTTTGGAGTTAGACATCAATAATCAAAGATCGTTTACAGGATTCTTGAGCTGTGTTAAAATGGTGATGTGCTACTTCTCTGTTTAAATGTTTCTGTTATTTTCCCTGGTTGCATCTATTCATCTAATTGTAAATCAGAAATTTTAGATTAAGATTTGTTGTCAGAGAATCTTAATTTTGTCTGCATTTACAATCTTAATGTTTTATGCTGAATCTTGATTAAATAATTCTTAACTTCTCTTTAGTCACTACTAAACCTTATTATTCCTTTCACCTCATAATTCTTACAACTCTAAAGATCCATTTAGCACAATTAGCTTTCCCTGTGATGCTCTTGAACGTTGATGTGCCAATCCAACCTTTGACCCCATATCCCAATGGAATATTCCCTGCAGACCTGCTCATCCAACCAACCAAATCAATCAAAAACAACCAATACTACCATCACTATAACTAGCCTAATATCAACACTTATAATTCTCAATTTAAATCATAAAAACATTGAGATCCCTCTCTGAGTCTAGGAAGGCTAGTTCCTAGACTCCAAAGAAGTTTTATGTTGTTGTCTATCATTTGTTCTTGCCAATATTACAAATTATGGAGTGATAACATGATGATATACCTCAAGGTGGTAGTGAATATGATGAAAATGCCATGTTTCTGCTCAAAATATAGTGAAATTTCCTCGTGATACCATTAGTAGCATGCTATATGATAAAAATATATGAAAAATACCCCCAAGAGTTAAATATCCAACATAAAGATAAATGGTCAACGTAAAAGGATAAATTTTAGACCCACTTCCCTCATAGAAAAAGGAAATTTTTTGACCATTATGTTCATTTGTATCCCATGGAGACAAACTTGGAGAAAACCCTCTTGCAATACTTGTTTTTCAGATCCCTAAAGCATCAGGCTACAAAATTAAAAATTTTCATCACCGGGTCAATGTTGTTAACCTTCTCCATCATGTGATGTAAATTTCATGTGTTTTTTTCATGAAAATTATGTGTTCCCCACCCTGCTCAAGACAAATGCACTTAAATGATATGGTGAGGAAAAACTGGGGAACTACTAGGCCAAAAATGATCCACTAAGTCTCAGACATAGCATTATTAGCCTAAAAAAAAAGGTTAGACCCAAATTTTTTCATATGGATATATCTTAATTTCTTCTATGATTGGTTTCTAGGGATTTCAAGATGCTAAAGTGGATGGAAAGAGAACATGGTGATGATGATGAAGCTGCACCAACAAACCTAGGGACTATATCATCATTATGCAACTGTGACCTTTTAAAGTTCTTCAAAACCCAACATATGAGTGAGAAACCTGGAAACTTGGAGAGGATCATTCACTGGTGGGATATTACTAAGAAACATTTTGAGATACAGGGATAGGTGGTAATAATATAGGTGGAGGATATATACTTTCTTACAATCCTGTCGAGGCGAAGGGCCTTGATTGAGGTATCTAGAGGAAAACTAGTTGGTGAGAGATTTGTAGAGGAGTGGATGGTAAAATACTACACTCCCACTGTGTGAAAGGAAAGTTTGGGTATCCTTGTCAGAGAGGTGATGGACATCCTACTCCATATTATCTTATTTATCGGGACCCGAGTGGTGGTTACAACAAATCCTCAATTGGCTTCCAAAAGTCAGGTGGACATAGGCGTGTGATGCATGGCCCCAATAATGTTCAACTATTGTGAGGCCCTATTCATGAACTTAAAGGAACAACTAATAAAGTGTATAATAGAGAAACATAGTATGTTCAAATACGAAAACATCATAGTATCATTATTCTTCAAATGAGTAACAATACTATGGCCGCAGATATCAACACCATAACAAGGGAGATCAACACATCATATGGACTAGTGGACCAATTTAATGTCGAGACTAGTGATGGAGCACCAAAAAAAGCATAGGATGACAACTAATTCAAATGGTTCGATGAGAAACACATATGATTCAATGACTATGCATATGCATGAGCATATTTCTGATGAGACCCTGACTTGATTTCCCCCCTAATGAAAAATGGGGAGACCTGGGTAAGTAAAGTGTTTTAGAAAATTTATTTTTTATGATTTTTTTGTGATATAATGAAATAATCATGAACATGTTTGATGACATAGATATCACACCACAAAGATCGTAAGGTGATTCTCCATCTGATCTTTGAGGAGTAGCTAGAGAGGTGGAACCATTAGCTACCTGGGAGGATTCAAACGAGGAGGAAGATACCAACCACAATGATCAAAGACAAGTGTCACGAAACTTGGAAGGGATTAAAATGGGTGTACTGGTCACCCGACTAAAGGATGTACTATGGCACATGCAATGCCACAAAGTACGTGTGTCCAATAAAATGGATCGGCTTCTCCGCCTTGTGGGCATTATGGATGTGTCTTATGGGGCATGCAGAGACTCTGGTGATTATTTTTAGGACACATTTTGATGACTATGTATTCTTCCTTCAGGGAATTTTTGTGAACATTAGTGTACTAGTTACAAATGTATGAGCCTGGGCCTACAAGCTCAACTTTGGCGCTATACCATTTTTTGTATTTTAGGATGATGTATGTAAACTATGTTGTACATATATACATATGTGTTTCAGTTTTTTACTTATGGATGTGTTAACGATAATGTGATGTATCCCCTGTGTTTTATGTGTATGCATATTTAGTTATCTTGACATTATAGATGTGACATGTTCCATTCCAATACACAATTACCCAATGAATTAGTCAATGCATTATAAATCCTAGGGACATCTTGATAAATAATATAAAAAAAAATAACTCAAGATGTCAAACATGATAGATGTGATTCAACTAAAATACCACAAGCTGAGAGTCCAAATTTATCACCAATTGTTGGACTCCTAGAGCTATGGCCTCGGTTAAGATTTCAATCACAATGTTGTATTATGCTACATTGTTAGTGGTATGGCCTACAAAGATGACCCTTATCTAAAAATTTTGTCAATGGGTGAAAAGAGTACCCAAATTGTGGAAGTAATGTTATGGGAACTATATATCGCATCGCCAATATATCCTATATAGATAAATGGGATATACACATTTTCAAACCAAGTACCAAACATGATAAGCATTTAACCGAAATGTGACACACATGCAGAAGAAAAAAAAAATGCATACATTAATTACATATATACAAGATACCACGCCCAAAATCCTAGGCATAGTACCTTTTTAGATAGATCCTGTTTCAGGGCTTCACAAAAGTGTTCCCATCATAGTATATAAGCACATATGCCCCCTTCTTTAATACATGTTTAGCAATGCATGGACTGAGCCAAAGGGGTTCTAAATTTCTGCACCAAGTTGATCATGTCATTGATCGTATACCAAGAATAGATCACTTTTGGAGAAAACATGAGGTCAAAAAATCTTATCATACTGGAGTTTGAATCATCTTTTATGTTCCTTGTTGGGTAAAAAAGCATCACGACATTGTTCATCTAGGCAAGCCAATTAAAGGAGGCATTCTTCTTCAACCAAGGTGTTGGGAGAAGTTTGATGACAAGTTTCAATAAGGGAATCTAACATTCAATGCGTAACATCACTTCCATGCCATATGCAAGCTAGAAAGGAGCAAATCTCATGGAGGTCTTGTCCAAGTCTTGACAACCCCAAAGGGTTGAAAATAGCATTAGATGCCAATTCCTTTTTTTGTTCCCAACCATATACTAGATCATAGCTTCAAGACATGATTGATGGCCTTGACTTGACTGTCAACTTGAGGATAGTAGGGATTGGAGTTCTTATGGTGGAACCCCAACTTGGCTACCAACTCATTCATAATATGGTTGTCAAAGTGAGCACAATGATAAGTCACAATATCTTGGGTTTACCGAACTTAGCAGTGATATGTTTGAAGAAAAAATAGAGTTGTGGTAGCGCTATAATTGGAATAGGTAGGCATAGCCTCAACCCACTTGGTAAAGTAATCTATGGCCACAATGATGGAATTATGACCATCGTACAAGGTACTATTACATTTAATAAAATGAAAACCCCATTTAGTAAAGGGACCAACAATGGCCATAGGATGAAGGGGGGCAGGACGAACATGCATTTAGCGAGTAAAAATATGACAAGGATTACACCTTTGGACCACAGTCATGAAATATCTGAATATTGGCAACAAAAAGTACCCAACATGTAATATTTTATGAGCAATGCTTAACCCAAAGAGAAGCCTGCCACATGCCCCCGCATGGAAGTCATTTAGGACATGTTCAGCTTCTTCATGAGTTAGACTAACACAACAACAAATCAACTTTGCAGTGATAAAGGGTATCATCAATGATGAGGTATTGTTTGGAGTTGTAATGAATGCACCGACAATCATCACGGGACAACTAAGGATGAAACTTTTCAATATAGATAAAAGTAGTATATCCCCATAACAAGGATCAAACATGCTAATGAGGGACAAATATTCATCAATAAAGGATTAATAACCATTATCCCATTAGAATTAGGGGGGAGGTTATATAACATCTCTGCAAATACTAAACATTTCTTGGATTTTGTGGTTGTGAACTCCAAATCAAATTCATGCAAGATAACTATCCATTTGGAGTACTTTTCCCCAAGTACTTTTCAATTAATCAAATTTTTGGCTCCCCGTGATTTGCAATATTGGCAAGAACAAATCTGCACGGAACCACATCAAACCACTTTGGATTCCAAGGACCTAGCCTTCCTAGACTCAGAGAGGGCTCTCTCTATATTTTTTTTTGTAAATTATTGATCTTTGTGCTTATGTTTTCTGATTTTAGGCTATTTATGAAGTTCTAGGACTTGTTTGTTTTGTTTTTATTGGTTGATTGTTTGATTATTTGAGTGAGTGTTTCAGTTGAATAGATAAATCTATGAGAGGCATTAATCCATTGGGCTATAGAGTCATAAGAGGCTTTAATTGTACATCAACTCTGCAAGGGTTTTCATAGGTCAAGCTAACTATATCAAGTGGATCTCTTAGATTAGATGAAATATGAAATGACAGCAAGTTGTCAATTCAGTAAAACTAAAGGGAAACTAAGAATCCTTTAACTATGCTTCAAACAAGAAAAGCCTTTAAGATAATTGTTTGAGAAAGACCAAAGGACAGGGCAAACCATAGACTTCTTTGGCTAGACTCTAATAAGTAAACTTTAAGACAACAATTCAGAAATCCTAGAGAGAAGGACACCCCTGAATTATCTAGCTATTACTTTCAGACAAAGAAAACATTCAAGAGAACATTCAGTGAAACTAAAGAGAACTTAAGAATTATTTAATCAAACTTCAAAGAAGGCCTTCAAAGCAACAGTTTAAGAAAAACCAAAGGATAGGGAAAACCATAGATTTCTTCGACCAAACTCTAGGAAGTAAACTTCAAGCCAACAAGCTAGGTGGAACTAAAGAGCAGGACACGCCTGAATTCTCTAATCAGACCTTGCAGAAGAAAACATTAAGATGAAATAAGCAGGCAAAATTAAGGTGCTAAGAAAACATATATTAATCTAAAATTTATGTTCTTTTATCATAGAAAATATTAACAATATGGAAAACAAAAGGGACACGTTGACAAAGAATGATAACATCACCATTAACATAGATCAAGAATCTTGTGAACGTGCTTGTATTGTTGATGTCAAAAAAAGTTACAATACTCCAGTGCAACAATCTTTACAGCTCAGAGGCTGATAAAAATCCAGCCTATGTAATGTTCCTTTTTCAAAAACATTATCAATCGAAAAGAAAATCAATTCCAGAGATTGACTGTAGGGGCATTTACTGGATATGTCACCTTCATAGAGAAGGATGAGCTCCAGAGGCTACCTAGCCCACTAGCACACTCTGTCTATAGAGTGTTGTCGAGGGATAATATCCCCAAGAGGGAAAACAACAAGATTGGGAATCTCTTAAGATAACCCCAACATTGCAGCTACATCAATAACAAATACATCAAATGGAAATAGCAGTGATACATATACACATGAAATGCTGGAGAATCCAATGGCCATCATATTAATACATAGTATCAAATAAGAATACAAAACCTTGAGGGAATGATCACTCAAGCAAGGCACTAGAAGCCTCAAGAAACCTGTACATGCAAATATGAGAATACACTGCTGCATAAGAAAGCCCTAGGCCATGACTATGCATTTTTAGAGAGGAACTGCTGCATAATTAATGAAAATATAAATATATGACAATGTGGGCTCAAATAAAGAAGGGGGAACAAGATCTCAACCCCTGAAAATACATAACATCAATCCTTTAAGAGGATTGGCTGAAATCTATGCAAAATGGTAAATATACAAAATGTCAGAGTTGCAGTAGCAGTTGTAACTCAAGAGATGGAAATGGATGGAGAAGGTTGAAATAGCTGCTACAGATGAAGAACCCTTCTCCAATGAAAATCTGAAGTGAAAGGCTGATCCTTTCACCCAAGACATCCCCTCCAAGTGACTATCAATCCCTCACAGCAAATACTCTCTCTGAATAACGTTGTTTACTGAAGGGACTGCGCTGAAAATAATGGAATTTGGTTGGCCTGATGCCAAAGATGGTGGTATATGCTCAAGAACCCCCTTTGCTGATCTCCCAAGGGATGGAACCTCCCTCCACTGAAAAAATAGCTCCGGATGGTGTGTGGAAACCTCCCTAGCAACACTGCACAATGTCTGCTACAGAAACTATGCTAATGTAGATGACTGAAGCTATGGCCTGAATGCCTAAATATGGGGAATGGATTGCAATCCTTCAAGAGCTCCTGAAGAAGGAGAGGAATTCCTAAATAGGACTCCCTCGTTCCTGAAGGCACTGTAGCTCTGCTGAACAGCAAGAGGCAGCAACAAGTCTCTAAGACTCAAATGTAAAATGATCAATGATAATATCAATGGTTTCCTTGCTCCTCTTTTAAATAAGTGAGCCTCCCTCCTTGGGCCCTACTTCGAATTATGGTTTCCCTTCCTCTAGAAGCTTCCCTCCTACGTTGTCCCACTTTGTGCTTTCCAACTCATGCCAACGCAGTTTGACTTGGTCCACCTTGGCCTAGCCTTCATGCAAAAACCTCCTTTTACACATGGAGGTGTGAAATGCAACCCAAACATGATCCTCTTTCATACTTAGAGGATTTTTATTCTCTAATCATGCAAATAATGGGTCTCCTACCCATTTTATTCATCTCTCACATAAAATTAACAAAAATTAATGTTCCATAAAAATTTGAAACATTATAGTCCTCCCCTCTCAAAAATATTTCTTGCCCTCAAGCAATTGCAAGGATGGACTGAGTTTCTTTCTGCCCTTCCTCCTGTAGCATCCTTATGTGATGATCTCCTCAAGAAAAGTATGCCATGTTAGCAATCAAGTCTTCAAACTATCCCTCCAACATATGCAATCTAGACTTTGGGTGAACATCCCCAAATAGCTATCATGTAGAAACAACTATCCATGAAGGAACAAAGAGCTGTCTAAGGGCCTCCTTGAGGCATGAGATATGATAGATAATGGGATTTATCATCCCCATATGAATCTCCCATCCTCAAGCCATCAATCATGAAAAAAATAATAAGTTGCCTCCCAACAAGGCAACTCATGGAAAATCTCCCTCCACCTTGAGCTCCGGAAATGAAGGTGGGTTGAAATCTGATCATGGCAAGCTTTATAGCCTGCCCCTTGCTGTCCTCCTCTACAGTTATGATAGGTGCATATTATGTATTGATCATGGGCTGCAAATTTATTTCCCTCAAATGAAAAAATCAATAGTAATCCCCCGAGGATCTCTCCTCCATCAATGATAATCCGGCTGGCCCAAAACATGTCATCTATGACGAATAGGACAAGATCATCATAGAATTCCCTTATGACATGTTTTCTATAGGTTATAACATGTGCATAAAAATTCAAACAATGCCTCATAGTGTCACAATGCAACCTCATCCACTGTAGCTGCAGAAAATAACATGGCAAGTAGTGCACAACAAATATCACATCTACTACTAAATAGTAAATAGATGAGTGAACCATCAACATAAGGTCCAATACCTACCCATATGCATACAATGGATTGATAACATTACCAAGATCATGGATCACCCCACAAGTAAGAAAATATGTAGCTGTAGCCATGCCTCCTCTCATGTTCCCCTTAGAACATGTATTGCAGAAAATATGGGAGTCCTCCCTCATCAAGGACACATTCATCCCATGTGTCTCTCCTATAATCATGTCCTTCACGGAGATAACAGCAATATCAGCCAAGGAGACCATACTTAGAAATAAAATGAGGTAAGTACTAAAGGTTTCATGTTGTGAAAATATGTACCAACAGTCTCCCAAGTAGTCACAGTGCAGTTTCCCAAACTGCTGCTTTGAGAAATGATATGGCAAGTTGTTTTTCAACTCATGAATAATAATGCATGTTATTTCATCTGATAATGCATGGTGAGTGGCTGAATATAAATTTTTAACATACATGGAAGGTAACACTTTCCCAAGGCCATATAAAAGATGTCTGTCTCCATCACATGGTATGGCCCAATTTTGCTCATGGAGCAACATGAAAAATTTGCCTCTTTGAGAAGCCCTGCACTGCATCATAATGATAAGAGCATGTAAATAAGAAAAGGTACCCACAAGACTCTTACCATAGGCTAGAATTGAGATGATATATGGATCTATGCATGTGATCCTCCTCCCAAATGACAGCGTTGTGAGCTCATGCAAAAAGGATCCTACCCATGCCAATCTTTGTTCCTTGACATGCTCCTTGTCAAGAACAACTCTGGTGATGCTGCTGCAAATATGAAGCTTCTCCCAAGAGGGAAATGCCTCCCAATCAATCCCAGCTAATGAGTGATCCCCTTGAACTATGAGATTGCCCTCCTCTACTCCCGCAACACCATCAATTATATGAGAGCAAATTTTCTTGTGCTCTCTCCCATCAATCCCAAGCAACTCAAGTGCTTGTTGCCTCCTCATGCTCACATCATATGACTCATGTGATGAATGTATCATGACTGATATATATGTCATATCAGAAATATGTATCCCTTATCCTTGCTTCCCAATGATGTAAACATCCTACCATCTCTTCTCCATTCTTTTGGTACTGCTTCCCAATGATGTAAACATCCTACCATCTCTTCTCCATTCTTTTGGTACTCCTCCCATGAGGGAAACCATCCTCCCAAACCAAATCTTGCTCCTTGCATTTCATGAGAGTTTGAAATGCAACTCCTTGGATACCTCTTAGGAAAGGCCTCTCTCCCATGACTATGTTGGACCTATGAGGATACAAATGTGATAGAGGTGGTGCCTCCTCTCCACCCATGTTCAACAGCGCTGCCAATTCCTCCAATGGTGTAGTAGCAGTCTCCTCCTCCAGTTCACAATTTGTTTCATGATTTTCCATGGAGGTGTCATGGTTCACTTCATCCTCCAAAAGTTCACACTCCCACCTCAAAGGCTGAATGAAACTCATCAAATATGTATGAGGATGAGGGTTCATCACCTCCTTGAACCCTTTTCATAGCACAGTGCAATCATGAGGCCCTAAATTGGCCATGTGATTTGATCCTTGGACCTCTTCATATGAAATTCCACCATCCTTAAGATTAATTGCTGAAGTAAAATGTGGAATTTTGCTCATACCTTGATGGGTCTTGGGATGACTTTGTGTGGCTGAAAAGGCTTCTCCCTCCCATGCAATGGTTTCCCCATCCATGGATGTTGAAGGCTTCTCCTCCAAGTGCAACACTGTAATATCCATTACTTCCCTTTCTACCACTGGATGCACTAATAAAAATGCCTCCAGCTTCTTCACCCTAGCTCTAGCTGAAGTAACCCCATCAAATGTAGACAATAGAATCCTATTGCCTCTGATTTCTCCTTTTCCATAAGGAATTCTCTCCTCCATCTGCTGAATAGACTGTGGGAACGTTGTAGCTCCCCTGAATGCTGCAGAATGGGGTTTATAGTCACCCAGGTACTTGCTTAAGATCTGAAAATCCAAGCATCTCCCATGCTGGTCTTCAAGAGAATAGGAAGTGCATGGACCTTCCTCTTCTCCCCTTTTCTTCTCCTCCTCCTCAGGGAGGCTCTTCTTTATTCAAAAAATAGATGAGATCAGGCTCATATTCTTCATTATTCTCCTCTGAAATCGAACTCACAGGCTATGCCAAGTTCGATTCTCTAATACCACTGTAATGTTCCTTTTTCAGAAACATTATCAATCGACAAGAAAATCCATTCCAGAGATAGACTGTAGGGGAATTTACTAGATATCTCACCTTCATATAGAAGGATGAGCTGCAGAGGCTACCTGGCCCACTAGCAGACTCTGTCTATAGAGTGTTGTCAAGGTATAATATCCCCAAGAGGGAAAACAACAAGATTGGGAATCTCTTAAGATAACCCCAACATTGCAGCTACAGCAATAACAAATACATCAAATGGAAATACCAATGATACATATACACATGAAATTTCAGAGAATCCAATGGCCACCATATTAAGCCATAGCAGCAAATAAGAATACAAATCCTTGAGGGAATGATCACTCAAGCAAGGCACTAGAAGCCTCAAGAAACCTGTACATGCAAATATGAGAATACACTGCTGCATAAGAAAGCCCTAGGCCATGACTGCGCAGTTTTAGAGAGGAACTGCTGCATAAATAATGAAAATACAAAGATATGAAAATGTGGGCTCAAATAAAGAAGGGGGAGCAAGATCTCAACCCCTGAAAATACATAACATCAATCCTTTAAGAGGATTGGCTGAAATATATGCAAAATGGTAAATATACAAAATGTCGGAGTTACAGTAGCAGATGCAACTCAAGAGCTGGAAATGGATGGAGAAGGCTAAAATAGCTGCTACAGATGAAGAACCCTTCTCCAATGAAAATCTGAAGTGAAAGGCTGATCCTTTCACCCAAGACTTCCCTCGAAGTGACTTTCAATCCCTCACAGCAAATCCTCTCTCTGAATAACGTTGTCTACTGAAGGGACTGAGTTGCAAATAATGGAATGTGGTTGAACTGATGCCAAATATGGTGGGATGTGCTCAAGAACCCCCTTTGCTTATCTCTCAAGGGATGGAACCTCCCTCCACTGGAAAACTAGCTATGGATGGTGTGTGGAAACCTCCCCAGCAACATTGCACAATGTCTACTACAGAAACTGCATTGATGCAGATGACTGAAGCTATGACCTGAATGCTTGAATATGGGGAATGGAGTGCAATCCTTCAAGAGCTCCTCAAGAAGGATAGGAATTCCTAAATAGGACTCCCTCGTGCCCGAAGGCACTGCAACTCTGTTGAACAGCAAGAGGCAGCAACAAATCTCTAAGACTCAAATGTAAAATGATCAATGATAATATCAATGGCTGCCTTGCTCCTCTTTTAAACAAGTGAGCCTCCCTCCATGGGCCCTACTTCGAATTAGGGTTTCCCTTCCTCTAGAAGCTTCCCTCCTACGTTGTCCCACTTTGTGCTTTCCAACTCATGCCAACACATTTTGACTTGGTCCACCTTGGCCTAGCCTTCATGCAAAAACCTCTTTTCACACATGGAGGTGTGAAATCCAACCCAAACATGATCCTCTTTCATACTTAGAGGATTTTTATTCTCTAATCATGCAAAAAATGGGTCTCCTACCCATTTTATTCATCTCTCACATAAAATTAACAAAATTTAATGTTCCATAAAAATTTGGAACATTATAGCCTAGCAGCTC